>VWZP01008265.1:445584-595940 GCA_013396995.1 Dicaeum eximium | reverse complement strand
GGGGGGGCCGCGGGATGCCGCGGGCGGGGAGGGGGGGCGAGGGTGCTGCCGCGGGGGCCCGGCGGTTCCGCTCCCTGGCAGATGCTCCGACCATTGTGCTTTTGCTGTTGCAAATAGAAACACCGCTCACCTCCTCACCTCTCCTCCTCCCCTCGCCAAACAATAAATGCACACCTCAGGGCCCTCGGCGCTTCCTGACTCTGCTTCTCTTCTGCAGGTGTAGATCTGGAAGAGACTGGAAAGGAGGGTGGAAAAAGCAGGGAGGTTATGAGGCTTAATAAAGAAGGTAAGTGGATAGTGCTGGCACACCTCTCTACCTGTCTGTCTCTTGGTGGTTGTGAATGACTGTGGTTTGGCCTTGACAGGGTGGTCTGATAGCATATGGATTTCTCTGCCGTGAAGAGCATTTCAGGGTTGGATACATGCGGGTGACTGTCACTGTGTCAACTTCTTTTGAAGTACGGGTATAACAGGTGTATACACGCAACTGACAGACGTGGTAAAAGATAAGACAATTTTGAGGCAAAAGACAACTACACATCAGTGGCCATATTGGATTTTTTTGTGGACCCTGTCACTTGGTGCAATATTTCAGTTGCTCATGTGAAGATAAGCGTGTAAACTTTAAATGTTATATTATTATTAGCAACTCAGTGGAGATGTCTTCCCTTGCAGTGAGAAAGGGTTTGTTACAATCTTTGAGTTCATTCACTTTAGCTCAAATCACATTTTTTTTCTTCGTTTGCACTGCTGAGTGGGACCTACAGTCAGATGAGCAGCCAGCATCAAATATTATCTTAGGTTACACTAACCCATGCATATTGTGCAAAACCAAATAAAAGTAGTCATTTGGGCCATAAGTTCTTCTGGTACCATCAGTGTGAACAGGCAAACTCCAGGTTAGTGGTATTTGCCCATGTGTCAGGCCTGTCACAGCTCTGTCAGCTGTGAGAGGAGAAACATTTTGTTTGTGATGTGTGTCATTAACATCACGGCGAGGTAACACTTAATGCAACTAGTGAAATAGTTGAGGACACTTTTTCAAGTGGCTTTGTGTTTGTTTCTGTTTCGCTAAGAAAGCGCTTTACGTACACAACCTCTCTGTCTTGGGAAGTCGGTTCATAATGAACGATCCCATCTTAGTGAAACTTTGGTGTGAGTTACTCATGCTGAGAGAAATCCTGCTATTACCTGTAATGTGATAATATGCATTCTGAAATGATGTTCAGCTTCTCATTACATTACAGTTGTCATTACACGTGCATTCGATTTTGAGCATCTTGGCAGCTCAAAGTAATCTTATGTTTTCTAAACAACCTCTTGAAAAAAGAATTAATTAATGAGTAATGTAGATTTGTGTGATAAACTATAAAATGGCATGGAGTACGCGTTCAAGTTATTTAAAATACCATGAAACTTCCTTTTTGAAAGACCTTTACAGAGATGCCAAGCTTGATTCTTACGTGCCTGAACCTCTCTATTTTGTCAGCCCAAAAATAAGTTAACAACAGAACTGGGATTTTCATGTAGTTATTTATAGGTAAAAGGTTCAAGGCTCTATACATCTATCAGTAATGTTGATTCGAAAATAATTGAACAAAATTTTTGCTACTTCAGCTGTGCCTTCCTAAGGAGCTTAATTTGTTGAGATAAAATGTTTTATGCACAGAAGTCCTTGAACACAAATTCCTATTATAAGCATGGGACATAAAGATTGAAGCATCTCTACTTCTTAGTTATACATAATGTGCAAATTGTTTCCTAGAAAGATTCAGTTTAAATTATCAGTTCTAGTCTTGTTTGGTTTGGGGTGGGGGGATGGGGGGGTCAGAGACTCCATCAAAGGAGCTGTATTTAAACTCACTATCCAGAAAAATTATTGCCAAACAAAGCATAATGTCATTGCTGACATTATGATCATGACAGGTGTGAAGCACTTACTGGTTTTTATAGTACTTATGTCATAATACCATGTAAAAAAAACCCCAAAATTGACTGTTATATTTAGAAAATAAAAAGCCTTAGGGATGTTATTGCTTTCAAGTAGTAACTTGTGTTAGATCACTTAGAAAGAACTTCCATGAAGTTTGAATAAATTAGTATGTATCAAAATACTTCTACTATATTCACTTAGTCAGTCTGTTAATACAGGTGTTTTCACCACACCCATCTGTGTGTCTGAGCACCCATTGTAAATCTTCCTCAGGCCCCACGGTCCTTATTAATACAGGTGGGGGAAAATTTCAAGAGTTAGATTGGTCTGCAGGAAACATTTCTCATGTATTTGTAGAAATGCTTGTGCTTTTACTCTGACCTTGCGTGTTGTGTGACATGTTGAATTTTTTTGCCTGCTTTGTTCATAGATGAGGGCTGTGGTTATGATAGGTCTGAATACAAAACCCAACTCCTTTTTTTTACAATCTTACCAACTTGAATAGACCTTTTAAATGGAATCTAAGGTGCTAGGATATTGTAAGTGGTGTCTTAGAAAAATCAAATGTTACTTGTAACCTACTTGTATCAAATAACCAGGTGCAACGGAGGGACAGGATTTAAGTATCTAAAATTACTGTCCTGTTTGATAAAGATAGTGTCAAACCTGATCTCCCTGTGCTTACTTCTTCTCATATTTGTCTGCACTTCATCATCTTTAGTTGATGTGACCAGGTTTATGCGGCCATTCCTTTGTAAGCAGTTTAGCAAGAAGGCTTTTTAGATGAGTAAAACTGTGTGCAGAGCATGGTGGAAGCTAAAGAGTGGGAATATGTTGGTCTTCAGACCATGACAAGGTGTTTCACTTTGGTTTTGTAGAAAAACAATGGTGTTAGGTGGCAAAAAGTGCTTCCTGTTAGCTTGATCCCTGCTTTGCTGCCTCCTTTCTGGTGGTGCAGCATGTGTGTTTGGAGTGGTGGGCTGCTCTGCTTCCTCGCTTTGGCCCAGGAAGGGACGTGGGAGGCAGCATTTCCTGGAGGTGGGGGGTAGGAACACTGCCTGCCAAGTCTCTGCCTGCCCAAGGGGTTGGTACTTACATCCCTGGGCAGAGGGCTCACAGTCTGACTGTGCAGTTCATTTCTGTAATGCAGGAGATGCACTGAGGCCATGTGCCCCCTGTGCCTCATCTTAAGGGTAAAAGTAAAGACACAGAAGTATTGCTCACTGCTTGCCTTCATTCTGCAGTGTATATGTAGGCAGCATAGAGGGAGAGAAATTTCCTGAACGTTTGTTCAGTTTTCTACACAGAATTGCTTTCTGCATGCTGACACTTACTCTGAGTTTTCCTATAGCAAAAGCATTCTGTCCATGGCTGATTTTTACTGGTGTGTGGATTTGTAGAGAGCGGATTACAAAGTTCCAAGTGTTCACAGAAAATGAGAAATTTTATACATAAATGTTTGTGCCGGGAAAAAAAAGCCCAAAACTTATCTGCTTATCTAATCAGGAAACAGAAACAGTATTGTGTAACTTATCTGACAAATCACTACCAAGCAACCGGCTTAGCTAAAAGAGGGGTTATCAGAATTAGAGCAGCATGTAGAATTTATGTTGAATTTTAAAAGGTTGAATGGCATATTTGAAGAATTGGAGATTTTCTTGCAGATAGCAGGCATAGTAAAAGAAGTCTGTATTTGAGAGTTTGTGTTCTGTAAAACATCACAGTTATGGTGTGCCTGAGGCAGGTACAGTGTTCTGTTATTATGAGCCATAACCTGTAGATGATTATAGATTAATTTTGGAGGCTTGTGTTTTACTTTATACAATATCTGGGAAAATAATGGAAGAATGGGATTTTTTTTTGTTTTGCGTACAAAACTTGTATTAATAATTGGTTTAGTGATGTGCAAGTGTTGATTGCTGTGAGTGTTTGTAGGTAGACATAGGCTGTAAAGGAGCAACAGATATCCTGTGAATCTTGGTGAATTACAGCAGAGTTAAACATGACCTATGGGATTTAGGTCTGTGTCTGGGTACTTGGTGTCATAGTCAACTTCAGTTTCCCAGTTCAGCAGGTTTGTATTATTGAAGTTTCAATCTGATGATGTGTGTGTTTTGTCTTAGACAATCTTTTCACTAACCATAGTGATTCATTATTGTTTGACGTTAAGAATGTTATGTAAAAAATTCTAATTGTTTTTCTGATTTTGTGTTATGAGATTTTTATTGTTCCACCCCAAACTTGACCATTTTACTTTATGATTACGTGTGCAAACTGGAGTTTTAAATCTCTTGGATAACTGTTTACAGTATATATTTTCCTATTTTGACTTCCCACACAAATACCTGATGGAAAGTTTTTTGGTAAATCCTTTGGCAACATTAGAACAAAATTAAAGGGATACTGATTAGTCTTGCTTTCAGTATCTTTTTAATTCTTCAGAAAAATATCTTGATGATTTTATTGTTCTTCTTGGAAAAATAAGAAGTTAAGGAGGTTAGGTGGTGGTAGGGAACACTTCTACAGGGGGAAAAAGGATGTGACATACAACATTCTACTTTATGAAAAGCAAGAGGAATAGAACTAAAATTATTCTGGGGAGATTGTGAAAGAAGAGAAGGCAAAACCAGCTGGTTAATGTAAGCATAGAGATTGGAGTTAACTTTTATTTAATTTTTGTTTGTTTGTTTATTAGTGGTTTGCCCATGGTGCCATTTGTTTCCTTTAAAAACATACTAAACAAAAGAGAATAAAAACATTCTTGTTTTACTTACTGCCTTCATCTTCCACCCTTTTTGTGGTAGTAGGGAATATTAGAAGGGGCTGAGAGGGAAAGAAATTTATAACAAGCTTTTAAACACATACTCCAAAAGAAAGAAGGGAGGTTCTTGAATTTAGACCACCATAGTTGGTGATTTGGGGTTGGTTTTGGTTTTGCAATGGGCAAAAGAGAGGGTTGAATGTTGTATAATTTTCTGTCTCTTCTCTGTAAGCTAAAATAGTCTTCCAGAGATGCTGATTCTTAAACAGATGTAATATTCTGTGGTGCTTGATGAACGAAAGAACTGAGATTTGGCAGGGCACAAAACTGTGGCTGTTTTCAAGATAAACTCTTTCTTACCATTCTTATCTTTATGCTGGGAATAAGAACAGTAAGCAGAGCTCCCCATGGGGTCTTTGTTTAGGACGAGAAATGACAGTGGGATTAAATTCTGGTGTGCATTCTGGTGTATAAGTGACTGCTCAGTTCTATGTATGATATCTGGCTCTGATATTTTTATTTTTTCTTATATGGACAGCTTCTGCAAGGGGGTGGCATGTCTCCTGGTTATGGCTGTCACCTCATTTAATGTGTTTCAAAGAATGGTGACAGAAGAAGAATGAAACATTATGTATGATAGCACCCAGAAAATTTAGTCAGAATTGTAGTTTATCTTCATAGTTACATAGTTATTTTCTGAAACCTGTCCTTTAGTGCTTCGTCCCACACACTGGATAAAAGGAGTGGAGTAATGGTAAGGCTCTCTGATCAGACATTCTGTTTTGAATCAAAATCTTGATGTTTTTGAATATGTATCTAAAACTGTTGTACTGTAAATGACTTCATTAAAAAATCTGGTTTTGTTAGGTGCACATATCTTGATGAAATGCATTATTTGTGCAACAATTGTTCTGAAGAGGTTAGATCTCCTGTTGTTTAAGGTACCTTTTTTTGATTATGTGTGGGGAAACCATGTGTGATTCCCTGTCAACTGCCAGCACTGTCACTAAGGATCTGTCTCTGACATTCCTTCTACTAGTTGTAATTTATAACCAGACTTGAGAAAGAGGGAAATTTATGTGTTTACTAGAGGGTACTCCAAGCCCTGCTGTCACTACAGAAAGTAAATGACTTTGTGTATCTAATTTTGATTTAGATACAAAAACATGTGTGTGTCTTCTTGTTGATCTGCCTCTGTATGTAGTTAATAGTTTATAGATTAAATATAGATTTCTGTGTGTTAAAAAGAGACTACACGAGAGCTAAACCATTTCCACTGTGAAATGGAGTAATTTCTTTGAAATAGGCCTTTTTTTCTAGTTAATTAAAAATTAAGAGATTATCAGGTTCTGGTTTACCTTTGGGCAAAAAAAATACTAGCCATTTAACCAAGGCTGAGGTGTATGAATGAGAAGAAAGCAGTGGAAAATCCTATAGAAAACATTTCAAATTACATTTGAAGTTGTGAATTACAGTAATCCTGTAAGCAGAAAGCATAAGTTTCTGATAGTCAAAGTGAAAGTTTCTGGTACTCACTGCGTGCATTACTAAGAAAGGTCACCTTCAGTAAAAATAGTGTTGTTGCTGTGAGTGTTTCTTAAAGAGTTAACTCCAATATAAGTTTATCCGAATGCCATGACTATTCGTTATTAAGAATGATTTTGGAATAACTAGCAGGAAAGATTTTTGGTTTGTGTGGGCATGGATTAAGTTACTGAATCTTTCTGTCTTCCAAGTTCAACTTGGTGTAGAAGTTCTTCAGCTTGTCTTTGAAAAAGCTGATTCAGGAGTTAATGGTGCAGGATGCCAGGTGAAGCTGGTGTCTTTAAGTAATTAATATGCAAAAAAACCCCTTGGCAAATGCTGTCGTGACACAGTAAGGTTGTTTGACAAAGGTCTATTAGCAAGTCTATAGCAAGAAATCTTTGATGGTTCTCTTGCTGGATGAGAAGGATAGATGCCATGAGAGTAAAAATGGCCCAGTTTTTTATTGCAGTGCTATGCAGCTGACTAAGCTGACTCAAATTGAAGGAAGAATCCAGCACAGCTACTTGAAACTGATATGGAACAGAGGAAAACCAACTATGGCGTGAATAATTTCTCTCTTTTTCTTTTCTGTGTCCCTTTCTATGATTAATTGTAAGGGACTAGTTTTATCATAAGTTTTTGTATGGCTTATTAAAAGTTGTGCCTGAAAGCCACTGATGTTGCTGGGGAAGTGAGTTTTCTGATTGTTCTTGGTATTGTACTTATAGAAATGTCTTCCTTATTTCTGAAATGTTTTACTTATTATTTAGTAATTTCATTTCATATTTTACTAAGTTGTGTTAATAATACAGTGCTTAAGCCCGACATTATTCCTATCTCTCTTTTTTCTTGACAGTAATTAGAATTTACAATTATTTGGTTTTCCAGCTTCTTGATTTCTGTCTTCATGTATTTACAAAGTGTGTGCTGTTTGGCAAAAAAGAAGGGGAGTTTTCCCAGATCAGAAAGAGCATCAGCCAGAAGTAGCAAAGAACTTGCTGACAGAAGTTCCAGGTTCTGCACAACTGCTGGTTCCAGTGTCTGTCTAGTGCAGTTTCACTTAGTCTGTGGGCCCCTCCTGAATCATCTGTAAAACGGAAGCAGTTGTATTGTGACAGAGCTGTGCGTGGTGCACAGGGGGTTAGGCTGGCTTCCCTTTCCGTTCCCTGGGAGCAGGTGTTCGGCAGAAGAGACAGAAGTGACTGGTGAAGCAGCATCAAGATGTAAGAATGACTGGCAAAGGGCAAGAGTTTGTGGGGTTTGATTCTGTGTGATCTTCTTTATGTTCTTTATTTTGTTAATATTTGTTTCTATTATACGATGTTTTATGTTTTCTGTCCAGTCATTCTTTCTCTTCCTTTTCCTACGGCAGGGGACTAAACATAGGGGGCAGGCAGAGTCTGGGAATTTGAAGTTATATTTGGATTGAACACTGCTAATGTAATATCAGTAGTTGTTGAGAAGTTTGCTGGATCAAAATTCTCTTCTCTAGCAAGACAAAAGAGGATGGGACTGGACCTCTCCTGTAACAGAGTAAGGTGACTTGAGCTTGACATAATTTTGAGCTGAAACGGTCAGATTGGAAGCTGAGATTTAAACAAATGTAAATCATTATGTGTGTTCACTTTCTAATCTCTGATAAGTATCCTGTCCTCAGGTGGCTTTCAGGCTGGCCACTTGTGATTGTCTAGATTAAGTAGATTATCATGAGATAGCATATTCAGTTGTTTTTTAAGCTGCTCTTAGTTATGTCTTACTGAGACAGAATGATACAATAATTTACATCTGAAAAGTTTGTTGGACCTATGCTACCACAGCAAACACTGACAGAGCCAAAACCTTATTTGTTTGCGTCTGATAATGGAGATTGTCAGAGGACAATGATCTGGAAGAATATAAGTAATTGATCTGTTACTGCAGTGACTAGGGAGGCAGTATTATTGTTTGTGTGATCCTAAAGCCTAGCAGACCCATCACGCACTAGATGCTACTCTGCAGGGTACCAGCTAAGGGAGGAAGGGTGTGTGCTTGTGTGTGTTGTGAAATTGTGCTACAGAGAACTAATTTTTTAATGTATGACAAAGCAGGAGTTTTAATATTGACAAACAAAGGCACTTTGTTGCTCAATGTGATAGATGCTTGACTTAAGCCTAAACTAAAGTGACTTTCTTAGAACCATAGTAAGGAAAGCTTCAAGGTGATATTTGGATGGCAATGAAGTAATTTTGCAAGAGCTTGGAAGGTATCCTTACTCAGGTGTGGAAAGTGGCCTGAATGAAAATACAGGCTGGTTGTTAAAAGCTTTGTAAATGGATATTGATGTCATGAACCAGCTAGAAATGCGAGGAAATGGTGTGACAGCAAGTAGGATGTGGAGAGTTTAGTGTACATAAGACAGAGGAGCCTGGAAGGCAAAGATGAGTTGTTCCCAATATTTAAATTTGGAATATGCATACAAGGATGCAGAGAGTAAAGCAGTATGACAATACAGAGGAAGGAACTTTTGGAACAGTGTGAACAAGCAGGATAATGTTTGTCGATGTAAAACATAAGAAAATACAACTAAAATGTGGTGAAGGCCCAGACAGACCTTTAGCTCTGAAGATGTTTACAGCAGACTTTGTCCTAGGGATGCAAGACAGGAAGAATCATTTAGATGTGGATGTAACCTGAATGAATGGTTTAAGACAGAAGCTACTGGCAAAGATGACATAGTATTTTATCATAGTATTTTATATCTGAATGATGGACAGTTGATTATGCTGTCCAGGGTGATGAAGAGAGGAGGTGGAGAAAAGAGGGTAGGAGTGGTGAGATGTAAATTCTGTTCTGACTGTATCGAGCTGAAGCTAACGGCTACTCAGTGGCAAGAGGTGTCAGATAGAATGAGATTTTTTGTTTAGACATAAATCTACTGTATTTGAGACTGTTCTCAGGAACTGAATGTAAAATTCTCAGACATAAGAGCAGCAGCAAAAGATACAGCTCAATGGAGACCTGCCAGTACTCTGTGAAGAGATTGGTACAGGAAGGATGGGCAGTAGGAGACGGGAGAGTCATGGAAGTCAGAAACAGCTTCAAAAGGAGAAAGACATTTAATTTATTTGAAGACTGCACAAGGGTTATGGGTGATGGAAATTATTAATTTGTGGCATTGCAATAGTAAAAGTTTTTTAGACATTTTAGTGAGAATAGTTTCACTGTATTGCAAGGGACAGATGAAGGAAACTCACGCTGAAGTTAGAGACAAAAGTGTAATTTGTTATCAAGCAGAGCATAATAAGCTTAGACGTGAAAGAAGGACAGGAAGAGTAATGTAGTTAGAGAATCAAGGAGTCAGAAGTAGATTTCCAAACAGAAAAGTTTGATTGACTGTCCTGCTGTTATGTCAGAGCAGGAGGGGAAAGGAGATGTGAGGTATGGGCTGATGCGAGTGAGGCAAGGAGAGAGTGGGACAGATGTGTTTTACATCTATTGTACGAGGAAGAAGGGAGAGCTATAAGGGAGAGAAAGAGAGTGGGAAGGGAGAATGTGAAATGGTTATTATGTTTTCTCGCTTTCTCTTGGAATAAATATTTGCATTCTATTGCCGAGAAAGAAATAGATACAAAAGAAAAGGTTTGAGGAGTGAGTCAAAAGTAGGAAGAAAAAAGGCTGAAATTGCAGGTGTGGGTTCAGCTTAACTGGAGGAATGGCACAGATTAGTAAGCAGCAGGAGAGAGAGAGCGAGAGAAAATGTGCGATAACCTCATTTTCAGACTGGTTCTCTTTTCCACCGCAAATTCTAGGACAGGCGAGAATACACCAAAGAAAACGGATGTTTTTAAGACAAGCATGAGTTCAGGATTGGTGGAGTTGGACCTAGTATTAGCAAGCAGAGCAAAAACCATCACAAAAAAAAGAAGCTCTTCAAGGAGAGAGAAGAGTGTGTGGTCATAGCTATCACATAGCATGATGGACATGAAAGTAGTAGTTCTGTTCCTTGCAGTGCATCATAAGTAGATAATATGTCTACATGATCGGTCACATACTGATACTGACTTGTGCTTCCTGCTTCCAGAGCTGAGACAAGGCCACGGGATTGCGTTATCGTGGACTGGGCCCCGGGTAATGTCGTACTGCTCAGGGTGTATCGTGAGAGCTTGGGCGCGGTGCTGCGGTAACCATGGTTGTATGGCTTTTGCTTGTCTTGCAGGGCAAAGCAGCTTGTTCCTGTCTACATGCTGCAGGCAGGCATGCTTTATGATACAGCACTTTTTTTTTTTCTCTGAGAAAGCAGGACAGTAATTTTAGAGGGGTTAGATGGAATGGCTGTCATTCATGTCATTCAGTGTCTAAGAAGTTAATCTCAGGTTTTCACATCTCTTTAGTAGATCTAAACAACTGTTTAAAGAAGAGGAAAATGCTGTGGGACAGATTTGTTCCTTCACGCGCAGAGCATTGAGCTGATCCTTTGACTTGGAAGGCTTTATTCATTACCTTGCCTGCCTTTCCCAAGCAACTTTCTGCATGTCCCTGTATGTTATCAATGTTCAGTCATCCCAGCAGCTTATACACGTCACCATGCAGAGGTGCTGAGAAAACAGGGAAAGAAAAAAGTCTTCAGATTTTCTCTTCAGGGTCTCTCAGGTGGTTTGTTTTTTTTTTTTTTTTTGTGCACTATCATGAAGTTTTGTGGTTCTGATTGTATTCATGCTTTTGCTGTATTTTTGGCTTTTTAGAAGACTTGGAGAACCTTGGGCAAATATATTAAGAAACTGGATGCATGGCAATGGAAAAACATGAGGAGAAATGGGAGGAAAAATGTTTCAGCTCTTGAGATTATGGTGAGCTGTGTGTATAGCGCTTTTAATAGAGTCTTCGAACATTCTGTGCTTGGTGTAAGTTTTCTTCAGCTTCTCTCATAACTCACAACACACTGGGTGTGAACATTACCAAGCCTTTTAGTATTTAAATTTTGAAAGAGGTAATGCAGCTTTACATATTCTTGGGTTTCTTGCTCATCAAGAAAAATTATTCTTGACTGCATTGCTCAAGGAGGGACTGCTACGAGTTTTATTTTGTGGCATTTATTATTCTTTCCAGCTTTTCAAGATACCTGTCACTATTCTGACTGTTTGTTTTCCAAGCTCCTTGGCAAATCAAAGGTATTGTAAACTTTTATCGCTTTCCTGGAAGGTAAGAGTCTATCCTCTGTGGGAGTTCTTGTAGGCTTTTCATTTGTTTTGAGTTTCTTTAAATTCCTTGTAATTAAGCATGTATTTGGAAAAGTTCTAAAGAGATGTGTCATATATGTGTTCAAATGACGTAACGTATGTAAGTGTTAGCTTTAAAACAGCAAGATATGGTCTGTATTTCTGACAGCTTCCAATACATTTCAGACAAAACCATAAGTAGTGTATGTTGTGAAGACCAAAATCAGTCTATGAATGTTGAAAAATTTCATGCAGCAAGCTATTTTAAGGTGGAATTTGAAGGAGGGAGAGAATAATTAGTTGATGTGGAGGAAGGAGGCATCAAAGCTGATAGTATAGCACACAGGAAAGTAGCGTACAGAACAGATTTCTAATGAAAGCAGTTCATTTGTAAAAATAAACTCTCCCTATTTTACTAATATTGTCTTACTGTCTCGGAGCTGGAAAGCAAAACTGATTGTAATTGCCAGACTGCAAAAATAACATAAATATTGAAAAATAAATCTTAATCTTTCTTAACTCTGTTCCCTAAACATGACCTCTGTTCTCCAAATACTTAAACATTCCCTTTATTATTAAGCTTCAGCCTCATCTGTTCTCTTTAATAGTGCCCTAGTTTTGCTACTAGGCAAAAAGTGAAGAGAAACTAACACATTGTGTATGCAACAACATTTGTCATTCTTTTACACTGTTCTGTATTAGTTCTTTTCTGCCTATTTGTTTGTATATTACAGTCTTGAAGGGCAAGTGACACACAGAATTCTAAACAGTTTTGACTCTTGTTTCAACTATCAACCTTAGAATGAGCCTGTTGTGTCCAAATTTCTCTGAAGTTTAAATTTTTTTAGGAGAACCCCTTTGAATGTGGGCTTTCCATGGCAGATTTCTGACATACCATGTGCAAGCATAGTGTGCTATGAAAACAATACACAGAACAAGTACTTTTAAGAGCTTGCTCATTTTAGTACTGTGAGGTTATGAGAGAAACTTTCCCTGTGTTCAAAATCATTATATTGAAGCTGCTTTGAGTAATAATCAGGGCAATGTATATATATCCAGAGGAAGGGTATGAAACAGGATTCAGGTCAATGTGAGGAAAGGCAGAGGGAATGAGTGCATGGGAAGAAGTCATGAAAAGAAAAAGTTGACTACTGATGTTTATAGATCACCTCTCTTTGTAAAGAGGCACAAGATGTCCTACCACCTGTGTGTAGAAATTTTTTGTCACTGAAAGAGGATGGGCAAACATGGCTGCTGCTGCTGAAAGACCAATCATACCTGCACCAGAATTAACTGAAAGAGCACTGAAAGCCTACTCTGTACTGATGGTGTATAATCCGGTTCTCACTGAAGTATGTTATTGCATAACAATTTCAAAAGGAAAGGAAAAATGCCTTATTTCTAGATTACAAAGAGAATACAGGTACAAAAAATGTATTTATTTATGGGGGGGAAAAAGAAAAAGCAAAATACCGGAGCACATTACCTTTCCCTATGACAGATTGAGGCAGGCTTTATTGACTAGTGCTCTGTTTATTGTTTTTCAAAAGTCGATGCTGCTGTTGGCACCAAATTTTGCTTACATTACTTTACTTACATTACACCAAATTTTACTTATATTACATTTACTTACATTAAAGTAAGGACTGACATACTTCAAAATACAATACTATCTTTCTCTTGAACAGTTACCCAAGCCACACTTAGAAGAATAGGTCAGTTCTTATTACAGCAAAAACCTGCAGTAATTCACTATATTTTAGCAAGTCACAACATACTCTAGAATGGTGCTTTTAAATAATTGTTAGATTTCTTAAAGGCAGAATTTGATGTTCCTGCTCCAAAAGCTAGATTGCTTGCTCCTTTGCTGTGCAAACATTACCATCATCTTTTCTGCACCTGCCCTGCCAGTGAGGACCATGGACTTTACCAGATACGATAGGATACGATCTTATAATCTCTAATTGGATTTTTTTTGGGCAGTTTTCTTTTTGTTGTGTTATGAAATGGTCATCCTAGATACTTCATGATTTTACTTGGGTTTCTTTTTCATCCATGATAGGAAGGGGAACTAGCTGGTGATACAGTAATAACTGAAGATTATAACTGGCAAGTAATTTTCACTGCATGGATAGATTTATAACATTAGCAAATCCTTCATGACTAGCCTGCAGCTCTGCCTTTTGTCTAGAAGAACACTGGCTTTAGCCTGAAGCAATTTTTCGTTGTGCCCACCGGATTTTGCTGAGAGTAAAACCTGCTGTGACCACCCAGGACCTCAAGAGGTGAATATATAAGTGAGCATCCAAAGGCCATAGTGCAAAATAGGCTGGGAATGTTGAATTTATTGAATTAAATAGTAGTTTAAAGGGTGTGCTTTAAATTGGGTAATTATTAGATGATTGCAGTGGAATCTTTCTCTCTGTAGTTTTTCTCTTGTAAAATACAGGCACTGAATTTATATGTTTCATCATTCTTGGAGCTTATGCAATTTGAGTTTAAAATACATACATTTTTCTTTACAACAAACATGTAAACTTGGTCATGTTTCATTATGATTTTTTTGTATTTGGAAGAACTAGATAGAATGTAATCAGAGATGGAAGAATTGCTTTTGAGGGTTGATTAACAGAAGTGTTACTCCTTTTGCAAAGCAATCTTGAAGGAGGCTGAAACTGCATGACTGGGAGAGTAGGGGGAGGTGAATATTGCTACATTTTATACAGCTTTACTGAAGTGTTGTATCCCAGTTCTCATGTCCACATCTGGTGTTGGAAAAACTGGAAGGAGTTCAGAAAAAAATCTACGTTAATTTGAGGCCTGGATAATCAGCTTTAGAATGGAAGATTTAAGAAGCTCAATCTATTTAGTTTATCAACAGACAATTGAGGCTACCTGATAAGTCTATAAGTACTTAGACAGGGCAAAGGTGTCTGACAGTTAGATGGTTCTTTGTCAGGTAGATTAAGGGGATTCTCATGGCTGAAAGCTGAAGCCAGATGAGTTCAGACTAGAAATAAGATGCAGTTTGCTAATGATACAATAAAACAGGAACAGCTTATCAAGGGCTGTAGTAGATTCTGTTGCACAAAATACTCACATAAGGACCTGGTCTTTTCCCTGGAGCCACACAGTGCTTTAGCCATCAAGAAAGCTTGGGTTTGAGGCAAAAATAGTATAATTAAATTCTATGGCCTGTTTGAACATAGAAAGTCAGTACAGATCATAAGGAAGATTTTTGTTCTAACTCCCTAAAATTTCATACATAGTTACTGCTGCTTTTGTTAAAAAAATAAGCTCATGTGAAAGATATGGTGATAAAAGCAAAAAGCTTTCTAATGTGGTGAATGAGGAGGGACTGCCCTTTAAGAGCAGGTAAAAGAGGAAGTAACACTTTCCAATCTCACTTTGTGTTTTTCTGGTAATCAAAACCACTTATATCCCTCCAGTCATTAATTCTAAGCATAACTTAATAATTTACCAGTGTAATTGTTGGCCTTTTCAGAAGCACTGCAGAAAGTTTGTGCCTTCTCATTGTACGGTCAGGTAATTGACAGCTGGACCCAAACGCTTTCTTCAATTTTGCAAAGCAAAACAATCTTTGTCAGCAGGTTTTCCCTGGTGCTGCCTTCTTGGCCATGGATTTATGAGAACACAGAAGGTCAATGTTTGTGGTAGAGTAAAAGGCTCTGTAACTTTTAATGAATTGTATGAGAACTCATTTTATCCTAGTTTTGCAAAAGAGACAGTAGGAGTTGTTTGAAGGATATTAGTATTTGTATCATTTAGTTTGCCTCTTTTTTGTAAAATCATCAGCAGTATGAGTGAAGGTGTCACGTTTTTTCTTGGCTACGCCAACAGCAATGCAAATCAGTGCTGATATAAAGTAGACTCAGCTTAGATGGGAAATGTTGTGTCTGTGGGGTTAAAGGAACCACCTAACCTACTTTCAGAGGTTTTCCCAACACCAGTGGTCCTATAACTCTTGTAAGCACTGTATACAAAATAAGTGGAGAGTAAATGTGCTGCATCTCAAGTTTAAAAATTCTTCACCCTCATCCCCTTACCAGTACCGCTGCCTCCAAAAACTGTAAAAAAAGAAAGCATGAATTGGTGTTCTGAAAAAGAAAATAGGCAATATTTAATTTCTTTGTATTAAATATCAGGGTTTGGGGTTTACACACCCAACAAAAACGAAAGGATTTCAGTACCGTGGAATAGACTTTGTTGTTGGTTTTGCTGCAGTTGAAGGGCTAAAACAAACTGTGAATTGGACAATGAGGTTTGCTCCAAATATGTGTTAGTATGTGTTCTATTGTAGAGCCATTTGTGAACTTTGAAGCATCGTGTGGGCTTTTTCTGGTTGGGAGTGTACAGGGTCACACATATCCTGTGCAACCTTGTAGTGATACCATGAGGTGATTCTAAAGGTTCAGGAAATCTGGGTCTTCCTCAGTTCCTTGTTGTTGCCTGTAACAATGTTGCACAGCTTGATCCCTCAGTTTTTGGCTGAGTAATTACAAAATATTTAGAAGTTTACATTTGGGGTCACCTTATATGTTACTTGTGTAGTGAGCTGGACTGAATGTTTGGACCCTGTCATGATCTCCTCAATAGGTATATCCTGTTACCCAACAAATGTTGGATTAGGTCAGGATCTGCTATAAGGCTGCAGAATATTAACAGCCATGCTAAAATCAATCAGATGATTGGTCTACTTAACCTTCCCAGCATCATTCAATCCATACCTGCATTCAGGTAAATTGTATTTGAGACTGTGGCAAATATGACAACAAAAGATGATATTTGCTTTGACATAAGGCACTAAAAAGGGTAATTTCTAGTATGAAAGCAAGAATTCAAGAAAGAGACTTGAAACCCTGCAGGAGGGAGAGATTCATTAAAAATTGGAGGAAATAGACAAAGTTACTGTGCTGGCAGGGTGTGTCCATCCAAGGCAGTGGTTTTCTGGGCTGTGTATTAGGCAGATCTGTATCACTATTGCTGTTGGATAAAGATCTTTAAAATGCATGGAACCTCAATGGTGCTGTAGAAAGCTCAAGGCTTCACCTTCCTGTGAGGTACTGTTCCTCATGGCTGTTATTCAAGCTGGAAGTTAAGAGCACCAAAGTTATTACTTCTTATTTGATTTCTACGGGAACAAAGTACTTGTTGAAAAAAATCATGCTGTAAGTTGTCATGCCACAGTCTCAAAGTTTAAATGGCTTAGGACTGTCATCTTACTAAAGTTGTGCTTGCTTCAGAAGAAATAAGGTACAGAGCTTCAGAACCTCATATAGCACATGACAGCACCAAACTATTCAGGGCATTCTCTTGGCTTTTTTTATCAGTGTCCTACCTACAAAAAGGCAAGGCGTCTTGAGCCATGTGTTTCCATCTGGTGTCTATTGATTACAAAAAAGCCCTTCCTCTCTTCTCCACTCCCCTTGCCAAAATGTCACTGCTTGCTTCTGCAAGAGACAAATGGCAGCAGTCATACCAGAAGAGTTCCTGTCCTGAAATGTGCAGAAGCCTGCTAACTTGCTAAACACTATATGCTTGATATGGCACATAGGTCAGGTGCTGGCTCCAGAAGAGAAGTGTGTCCATCTCGATGCATCTGCTGGAACTGAAACTCTTCTTTCTTACTGCCAGACACCTGCTGAGAGAGAGCCACACTGACCTGTCAGGAAGAAAAAATGTTATTTTTATAGTAGTGACTCCTCAGGATGCTACAGACAGGATAGGTTCTGCATTGTGGACCTGGAAGTGTGCAATTGAAATACTTCAAGTTGATGTAGGAGTTAAGGATGCAGAGAGCTGGTGCAGAATCCTGATAGTTGCATCAGGTCATCTTTTAAACTGTGCTGGATGCACTAACAGCAAAATGCTGTACAAATACACATTTGCAGTCTGAAAAAGACATGAAGCAGACAACAAAGTTAGCTGAATTAAGATGAGGGATGGCACCTGGAGCATTGCTATATGCTGAAAATCTGCAGGCAGATTTCCTAAAAATATATGCATATGTGTACACACATTCATATATCTAGAAAATTGTCTAGAATCATCTTTGCTCTTGGGTTTCAAGAGTTTTGTTAAGTATCTGGTGATTCAAAATGACCCTCTTTCAAGGTATCACTTATGTTCCTTGATCTAATGTTACAACTTTTACACCGTATGCTGGGGCTCTTTTGCCTAAATGAAAACTGGTTTTAATCTGTGATACATTTGAGATTGTTTGTCTTATTTGACTAGTCATATTTTAATAATTTAAAAATTACAAGAAATCATACTTATTTATTTGTTTCTCTTTTGAGTTTCTTATTTTGCTCCAGCTGCCTCTGTAACTGGTTTTAGCTATGAAAGTATGTATTATATACCCTTAAGTGGAACTAGTGTTTGGGAGTTGGTAGATATGTGTCTGTATTTTATATAGCTGGTATTTTAAGACAATTTTTGTCCATTGTCAGGATTTTAGTTGAACTGTTTTGCTTGTCAGAAAGAGCTTCCTGAGAATTCTTCCAGTGATATTGCAGTAAACACAACAATTGAAAAAGAGCAAAAGCCTATTTCTAGGGTTTGTATAGGTACAAAACTTTCATATGAGATACTGGTTTGAAAGACATTTAGGGCTTAAATATCTGTCAATATTTAGTATATTGTCTTGCAGGTGTTGGGAACAGTTTGCCCTTGTCTTTATTAGTACATGAACTGTTTCCTGCCCTGATCAGGCAACTTGTAGTTGACACTGGCTGTCAGTTAAACATTGTTGGTTCCTTAGTAGAGATCTTTCCCTGGGGCCTCTGGACAGTGAGTCTGGCTGGGCACGTGTCACTTTGATTTGGCATTACTGGTTTGTTTCTCTCTGCTTATCACCTCCTTTGGGAGTGTAACAGTAAATGGATGGAAAGGGGGTTTGGAAGAAAATCAGATCTGCTGGTGTCCTAATGTAATAAAATACCTGAAGTCTGGAGGCTTTTTTTTATAAAGGGAAATAAGGTAGACACGATACTTCTGCATTTAAAAAGTGCAGCCACCTTTTAAGGATATTGTTGGTTTCATTTTGGTTTGGTTAACGATTTACCTTTTCAGAACCAACAAGCAATTCTAATGCTTTAGTAACATACTTCTCTAAAGCACTTGGCAGGCTGCATAATAAATTAAGCCTCTCAAGCTTTCTGTGAAGCATCACAGATGGAGAAACAGAGAAACATGAAGAGGCCAAGCAACCAGCTCCAGACATGTAAGATAAATCTCTAGTTGTGTTGCTAGAGTGCTATGGTTAAATGCACCTGCATATGGAGATTGTGTGAGGCTGAGGTGAATAAAAATAAATAAATTGCTGCATATAATTGCAACACATGACATATTTTCAGCAATATTCACCTTAGACTTAGATCTTGTTATTTACACAGTGTAGCTAGGTGTATCTGCATAGAATCTACATCCTCCTTATCACTGATATTTTTATGAAAGGTGATGGAGGACCAGGCATGTATGTGGGAACTTGGAGACTGACCAGCCACAGCTTTACACTGCTGCTGTCAAGTTAAGTTTTAATTTTCCTTTATTTGAGGAGACAAAACTGCTTTTTGGTCTCTCCAGAAAGCGCCTGTCTTAAGGACTGTCCTAAAGAAGAGATTTTGTCATCAGAATACATGTACTTTATTTCTTATTGTTCTTGTTTTGTTTATTTGTTTTTAAAATTTGTTGTACTTGCAGTCAACCAAATGTAGGTACTTAGCAAAATCCAGTAACCTGTGTACTGAAACCTCAGATAACTTTGAAATGTAGGGTTCTATTTCTTCAGAATCTGTGTTTGGATCAAAGGAGTTGGCAGAGTAGCAATTTGATGCTACCATGTGTGTTCCATAGCTTGAAGGAGGCTTTCCTTCTCTTTAGCAGGTATCAGTTAATTATTTTCTTTTTAAGAAAGTAGATTGACTCAGAGTGCTCCTATGGAGTTGGTTCATTCAGAGAGACATGTTGTAGCAAGGAACTTGCTTGTTGTGTTGTATGTGATATCTTCTTTTATATAGTTTTGAGTTGCTTCTGGCTTTGTTTTTTT
This sequence comes from Dicaeum eximium, assembly GCA_013396995.1. Taxonomy (NCBI): domain Eukaryota; kingdom Metazoa; phylum Chordata; class Aves; order Passeriformes; family Dicaeidae; genus Dicaeum; species Dicaeum eximium. Next base: position 576,453 of record VWZP01008265.1, on the reverse strand, counting down.
TTTTCCCCTTAGCTTTGTTTTAATTACAGAGGTTTGAGCAAGTGAAAGGTTGGAGGGGAATAGAGGTGAGTGGAAATTACCATGAAGTAGGATAGGCAAGAGGAGCCAGGGGGAAGTTCTACCATGGCAGGGTCTGGGAATGTATCATCTGAAGTTTCAGGGGATGTGTCCTGCCTAGCAGTGTGACCTCTTGCCTAATTTGCTTTGTGTAAGTGCTTCAGATATGCCTAAGATGATGGGAGCTTGCAAATCATCAGAATCTGTTGGAAGGAGTCAAGAAGCGTGGTAAATGATTAAGGTTTTGTTTGGTTAAAGTGTCCTGAGTTCTGATGTGTCTGGGCTACTGAGTGCTTACAGTTCCTTTGGTATGTGTGTTCAGCACTCTGCATGGGCAGATAAAGGGCAAAGTTTTCATTAACAGCAGCATAGCTCCCATCATGAATGATCCCGCTCACCTTACACGTCCCAAATCTTTCTTAAAATTTCAGAATACTGTATGTTTTGAAAATGGGTACATTCCTTTTTCATGAAAGTCTGGAGTTTGTAAAATCTAGAAGTCTTCTGAATGTAGACTGAGAGCCATGCAGTCAAATCCGTGCATGTCACCTGAGGAGGTCCTTAAATTCTTGTATGCAGATGTCATGGTGATAACACAGTAATCCAGTCATTGAAATGTACTTAGTTCTGTAACTTTTAATAAAGTGAAATGCAATTCAACTGTGTGAAATAACAGTTGACAATAGAACAGGAAAACATAGTGCTGAATTATTTGAATTTTTTTTCTTTTTTTTTTTTTCCAAGAAGAAATATTCACCTGGAAGGAATGCTTTAGTTTTTTGTTTGGTGGTTTTTTGTTTGGTTGGTTTTTTTTTTGTATAGTATATCCTTTTGGTGGAATTTTAGTAGAGGTGATTCTATTCACAATTTCATCAGTGGTTTTGCAACAAGTTTGACATTTTGTAATGCTCTGTTTCCACAGAGGAATAAGTCCTTGTAAGATTATTGAAACATGCAGTTGTAAAGCGCTTGGAATGTAAACAGTGATTGTGAGCTATCTGTATGTTATTTTAATAAGAATTGGGGGATGTTTTGATAATTAACTGGGCATGAATGATTACTAGTGATTTTTATGGTATTACAATTTCTTTTTCATGACTGCTCTCTCTTTTTTTTTTTCCTCCTTTCTTTGACAAGTGGAGTCACCTCTTAATTTCTGGTAGCTACCCTGTTGATACTAAATAAAAATTAATTAATTGTGAATGGCCAAGTGGTCAGCATCCAAACTGTAAGTGGTAAATAGTTGCAGTATTCTCCTTGCTGTAAAATATAATTCTGAGATGAAACTCAATATTCCCACTTTATGTATGTGCAAATATAGACAAAAATTTTGAATCCAGTGTTAAATCCAGTGTAAATGTCTGTTTTTTCTGCTGAAAATGTTAGTGTCTTGCTGTTGAATTAATAGCTGATGACTTTGCTAGCATTAGCTGTAAAATTCGGCTGGTGCATGAAAAAGAAACTGCTTTCACTTAAATGATGAAAGAATAGCAAAGTATTAGCAAGTTCTAAATTGTGTTTATGAAGAGTTTAGGATGATACAATCAGGAAGAGAAAAACAACCCTCCTTTTCACTAACATGAAACCATGTTGAAAAAATATAATATTATAAGATTTTTAGTAGTTAAAATGGTGTTGCGATTATCCTTCAAGTATTGCAAAGGTAGAAAAATAAAGTTATAAAATAATTTTTCAGATACTAAATTAGTAAAGAAATGTACAGGTAAGGTGTCCAAACTGCCTTAATTCTACTGTATCATCATGTAACTATGCAATAACTATGTATCCTAGTAACTTACTCAGAGGATGTGCTTCTCCATAGTTAGAGCTTTCTTTTTTGAAGTTCTTGCAGGCTTTTTGCATTGCGGAAACATGTTCTTATAATCAAAATAAAAAGAGTCCAGTTCTATAAACTACAAGGATTCTTCACTCTTTAATGCCTGCAGTTGAGAGACAAGTTTTAAACAGAGTCAAATGACCACATTTTAAATATCAAATAATGTACTTCACTTGAACATGGAGACTTAAAATAACAAACGTGGTATGAAACTAATTTGAAAAGCTTTGAAGGTGCTTTGTATTTTAACACTCTGGAAGAAAGTGTATTTGGGATGCAAGAGTTCTCCTTAGAAAGCAGAGGCTTTCTATGATGAATGCTTGAAAAAAAAAAGGTCTCTTCTACCTTTCTGCTCTGATGACTACAGAATATCCTTTCTATTGGAGAGTTGTTGGAAAAAAAAATTATTATCATCTTGGAAACAAGACAGTATTTAATTGTGGAGTAGTTGGATAGATCATTTACAGAAGCTTCATTAACAGGGAGTTTACATTAACAAGTTGTGTCTGCCATTCAGATGTATAGTTCAGCAAAACTCACATGTCTGTCCAAGGTGAGATTGTTGAAGTGCACATCATTAACTTGGAAGTTTTGTGAATGATACTCCAAAAACGCACTTTGCAGATGTATATGGTCATTCTATGTGCTGTGCTGAGTGGTGTGTTAATGCTAGTTAGTGTTAGTTTTTTCTATACTCAGGTATTTAGACTCCTTAACAAAGAATTTCACGGACTCTTTTGATTAGAATAATGTTTCTGTCTGGTGTTGTATTACCCTTCATTACCTTTCATTAAATCCATGCACCATATTAATCTCTCACCAACCTGCTGGCAAGATTCCTGAGGCTGGTACCTTCTACCGCTCTGATGCTACAAAAGCATACACAGTGCAGTCCTGTGCTGAGATGTGTTGCATCCCTCAAAATGTGTCTGTACCTCTTCACACTGAAGCAGTTTCAGCTCATGCAAGCAGCTCCAGAGTTTGCCTCTGGTCTGCAACTTCGAGAATGTGCAAATAATTTTTAGTGGACAGACGTTCACTCACATGGCTGCTGTACCATATTCAGGCTACTTTCTGCTGTTTTTTTTTTTCTTTTCAGAAGCTGGATTTTGTTGATTCAGTCTTTTGGAAAAGTAGTAATACCAGTGGTTTTTTTCCAGATGAAATGCTGTGATAGGAATTAGCTGTCACTTATGCCATTGTAATTATCACATAAAGTTGCAGATGAGTTGTTAGCATTTATTCAAATGTGCATAATAATGGATATACTTTTTTTCTTGCGTGATGCTTTTAGTTCGTAAATTTGGAAGTGTTTAATTATAAGTTACAAATGTACATAATTCCTCTTGATGTACAGGGAAAGACACTAAGAATTCAAGAAATTTGTCTAAAAGCTTTCCCCATAGGGGATGAAGGAATACAGGGTTTCATTCCTCTTTTGTCCACTGTCCTGTCTGTTGGATTATGCAGTAATTAGTAACAGCCCTCCAAGGACCTTTACTGTTAAAGTAAATGGGGGTCATGTTTGTTCCTTATGATAATGTGGAAGATATTTGTGTTAAATGGGATAGGTGAAAACGTCTCCGAAGTGTCCTCTGTCCATGCATCTTGATAACTTTTTATTGCTTTACGATGCTGGAGTGTACTTTAAATCCATGAGACAAACAGTGTATTTTTGCTCCTCTATCTCCTTTTTCTTCTGTCAATTCAAGGCAGTATCACTGCTGAAGCCAGATATGTGCCAGAGAACAGAGTGTCTCTGAAAAGCTGTGTCTTGAACTTTATCTAGGAAACCTCTTGTTCCAATGACCCTACAATTAGATAAATCATGGACTGCTAGGGGGCACAGCAGACTTGAAGAAAAAATTGTGGATTCTAAACACATGAAAAATCAGTCTTTAATCTGAACTGATTGGTTGATAGTTTTTTAATTGATGAAGAGCTAGCACAACACTCTCAATACTGGATTAAATAAATTAGCAACTGCTTTCATACACTCCAGTCCTCAGAAATAAATGAACAATTGCTTTGCTACACCCAAATCCTCAGAAGAGTATAATGCTGGAAGGGAAATTGCTTCTAAGCAAGGTTGACAGGCATCAGACTGCAGCATAAGAAGTGTTAAGTGGTCTGCTCATGTCAGCGAGCTGTTAGGGGGATGAGATTGGTGCAGGAAGCTGGGTGCTGGTAAAAGCATCACTTTGGGACCAGGTTGTGTCAGCCAAGGTTGTTGCTGACCTTTTACATGTTGTGTCAAGAGCCTGAGACAATCACTGAGCAGAGCCATTTTCAGCAGCTTGCTTTAATCTTGGTGAAGTTTTCTTTGTGTGTGTTCTTAGGGTATTCTTGGCAGCCCAGTAAAAATATCTGAGCCTTTCATATCCTAATTTCATTCAGGTGTCAACAGCAATGAAACTGCAGTGTACCTGCTGCAAGGAGTGGCAATTCAGGGACTGCACTGAGAAGGAGGCTCACTACCTTCCTGGTCAAATGGATCTGAAACGTTCTTATTTTTTCTTCAGTGTAGCACATCTCAACTCAGCTTGCTGATACTTGATCACCAGTAGTCTTCCTTTAAGAAGAAAGACTTCTGAAGTCTTAGAATTGCTACTTTGTGGTATTTGAAGAAGAAATGCTACTTAGTGGTACTTTTCTCCTTGAAGTACCAATCAAGTACTAGTAAGTCATTGCTGCTGCCAAGTAGTGGACAGTGATTTATTGTTGTGTAGAACAGTGAGTTGGAAAGATCCTTGTAGTAGTCACGTATTTAAGATTAAAATTAGGAAAAACTGCTATCTTTCCATATTTTGAGTAGTTTATTTCACAAAAGCCACCTTTTTTTTCCTGTCCAGGAAACAAACAAAGCAGCTCCAGAAACATCTGAAGCTTTCCCAAGTCTCCATTTGAGAGCACGAAAACAAAATTGTTGCATTTTTTTGTTGTTTGTTAGATAGTGAATATTATATTTGTGCAGGTGAGAATATAACTTGTGCAGTATTCACTGTAGCAGAAATTGAAACACAACAATAACGTGATTGAGCTAATAAACTGCTTCTTTCTTTCATTAAAAGGAAAGAGCCCCCACTAACAGCTTTTATTATATTAGCATGTATGCCTTTGAGTGACAATATTAAACTAATGATTTGTCTCAGGAGTAGGTACTGTGCAAAATAACAAGTTGATGACAGATACAAGTAGTAAGTGTGTCTTCTATTGCTTTTCATTTTTTTATTTTGCTTCTTCAGTACTACTAGATGGGCGGGTTACTTTAGACTTGCCCTGTAAATTTTTTGAAGGTCTTCAGAACTGAAACATCTTGATATTTCAGAGGGAAAATACTTCGAGTTTCTTCTGCTCACTCTTTAGTTGATAAAATCTCCACAGGTTTCTTAAGGCCTTTTTTTTTGCTTGATGTAGGAACAAAAAACTTATTTGTACTGTCATTTAATGGCAGCAAATTTCATGACCTTATCTTGCTAGTGGAGTTTGCTCCTTTATGAGGTGGTCACTTTAACTGCAAAGCTTTATTTTGTGGCTTTAAATTGTGGTTGATCCTGTACCTTTGAGAAAGTGTTAGTAGCACTCCTGGAGGAAGGAGAGAGGTGGAAGGGAATACTTCTGAATGCAGTATGTATGCAGCATATATTCTTTAATGTGTTCATACTGAAGATTTTATGGATACTTCAGTGGCATACAGACTTGTATTGACCTGAGCCCTTCATGACCATTTTCTGTAAGGGTTGTGTCTGTTAGAGGTGAGAAAACTCCCTGAGATATGCAGCAGGCTCTCGTCATGGACTTGGTTAGTCCAGCAAAACTGTGCTTTTACCTCCTGCAATAAGGATGAGACCACTGTACCAGCACAGAGTGCTGCATTGCCTGACAATAGAACTGTAGGGAACATGTGGAACCAGCAGGAGCATTTTCCTATCCTGGGAAATATTTGTGGTGTGCATGAAAGAGTACTGTATAAATCTCAGTGTAAGAGCTGATGTATACATGCTTTTTCAGACAGTACAAGTCTGATTTGACTGATTGCACTTGCAAAGATAATTATTCCCTTGAGACCAGAATTCTTAGGATGAGAGTTGTTTAGTTCTAGAGTTGTGTGATAGTGGAACTATAGGCTGCTCTTCAATTTGTAGGAATTTTTTTACTGTTTTGTCTGAGTGGCCTTGGGGTAGATATTTTATATGTTTGGACTTGGGTTAGAAAGTTTCTCATTCATCTATCCAACTCCTGTTACTCATTAATATTTTTTCTCATGTATTTTTCCTTGGCATAAAGTCTTCTAACTAAAAAAAACCCACAGCTGAACACTTTAAGCAGTAGCTTGAGCTGGATGCCAACAAGAGAACTAAATCAATTTCATTTGAAACCATGTGAAGGAAAAAGATGATTTTATTGGAAGTCTATCTGAAAGTAACTTTCTTCAGAGAGTTGAGTTACATGAGAAGCAATATTCCTGAAAAGAGGTGCTGTTATAGGTATATGAGGCAATACATAAAAAGCTCAGAGAATTGGCATAAGGATTATTTGTGCCCTTTTAGACAGTACATTTAGACAGTACATTTCCATTTAATATCCAACTGTTGATTAAGAATAAGCAGACACTTTCTGTCTTGGGTGAGGAGAGAGTTAAATTAAAAGATGTTCTTGGCCTTGGCTCTTGTTTTAAGGAGAAGTGAAGAACAATGAAATACTTAGCATTTTGTAAAATTACATAGGTGAGATTAAAGATTTTATCTTTCTCAAAGTTTATTTGCTCATTTACTCATTGTTTTCCCTACTATAAAAATTGGTCATTTTCTGAGAAATACCTTTTCTGATAATGCTATTTTATTTTCAGTAATAATAATAATAATGATATTAAAGAGGTGGCCTAGAAAGCTGTGAAAAATTCATTTTTATAAGACTTTCTTTAATCCTTAATAATTTATGTCCTTAATCAAAAAAACAGAATTTCTGTCAAGATTGTCACACAGTGCTTCTAAAACATGCTGCAAGTTATCTTATTCGTTGCTTGTTCTATTGTCATCGTGAGGTCCCAGCCAAAATGAAGGGCCCCATTGTGGTCCCAGTGTATGGACAAATAGTAAGAGAATACTGAAAGGCTGCAATCTAAACAGGCAGGACAGACAAAGAGCATATTATCCTGGTTTTAGAGATGGGATACTGAGGCACAGAAAAATCTAATCAGGGTCATGCAAGAATGTTGTTTGGAAGCCAGGAATTAAGCCAGCTCTCTCCTTCAGTCCAGTTGTACTGCCTTAAACCAGAGTCTCTCTTCTGCAGAAGATAATACAGCTTTGCAGGAGAGTGTGTGAGTGCCAGTTGTGTCTTGCTGAGTGTTCATGAAGGAAACACCAGTTGGAGGATTAAAGTCTGTTTCATTGCAGTCTGCACAGAAGAAATAGGAGTGAATGGGTTTTTTTGGCCATGGGATTTTTCTCCGTAGGACTGTTTTACTGCATAGATAACTTTTTCTTAGTGTGTATTGACAAGAAAATGAAAGAAGAAAACCTGTTATCCTTGTAGTATTTCATTACTAGCACTCCAAATGTTGGAATTAGTAAAAGTATTGCAAACTAATTGGATTTAAAATATTTGTCTTTTTGCTCCAAATTCAGTAATCCCTAATGTGACTATTAGTAGTCCCTAATATGACATATTTAACATTTCCTTAAAAAAAAGAAACAAAAAGATGTCAGTAAATGTCAGAGAAGTTATTTTCCTTTCAAACTTTTTTTTCCAGATCACTAATATTTGTTCACTTAATATAAGATCATTGAAGCTATGAGTGAAATGGGAAAAAACAAGGGAAAACCACCTTAGTACTCACTCTGACTCGCTCTAAAGATGATGTGTAGTACAGGGGTACTGTTGTGAAGTTTACAGATGGGTTATTAAATTATTTTGATTCTTTGTCAACCAGCATTTGGTATCTCCAGATCTTCATCTTCCTGCTTCTGCAGGACCAGTATGTTCAGGGTGTTTCCAAACCTGTTTAGTTTATTTGGCTATGTATCAGAAGGCTTAATCATCTTTATGCAGAAAAATCAAAAGCTGAAGCACACTGTATTTCTATGAGTTATTGTAGTTAAGTGGCAGATGACATTTCTTCCTGTGTCAAGGTGTGTTTTCCCAGCACAGAAGTTGTCAGAATCCACCTGCTGCAGAAAGTGTGGACGTGGTACAACGCTCTAACTGTTGCTGAAGGTCAAATGTCTGATTCCAGAGAGCTGTACATCAATCTGAGCTGAAATTTAGTGCCATCATCCATGAAGGGTACTACTTGTGCTGACAAGTCTCATTTGCAGTGAGACTTCTCTTGATACATATTTGAGAAAGAAAGAATTGTTCTATTGCTATATGGTGGTTTGTGGGGACTGCCTAGTCAAGGTGCATGATGTTTGCTTTGAATTATGAGAGAAATGAAGATGATTTCTAGCTGTTCCTCCCCTTATGTCTGCCTGTGGGATGTTAAGAAATCAGAATCCTAATGTGGAGATTGATGATTTTCCTGCACATTCCCTATCCTTTATGTGCACACCTGTGTGCAGCCATGCTCACTCTCCGAGTTTTTTGATAGTGATATATGTGAGATCTAAGAGAAATCCTCCGTGTCTGCAGGGTTAGAAAGTCTCTGGTCAGCTCTTTGCCATGCTTTCCATACTCAGGAGTCTGGGGACAGTTACACTATATGTTACACAGATGGAATGTCACCTCTTCTTCTGGATATGGAGTACATACTGTGGATCCTTATAAATAATGTGTCTTTTTTCCCTTTCCCTCAGTAATTTAATTTTTGCTGTCATTTGATAATACTGTTGTTGTCCTGAAGATTTCCAGACATAAACAAGATGAAATTTGTAGCTGGAGGTGATATCTTTAATTAGACTAAATGTATCTGGTTGGGAAAATAAAGATTTAGTGGCACACATCTCCTTAAATCCCAAAAGCCAGATCTAAATGTTAACCTGTTGTTTGAAGATACCATTTACATTTACATTACTCTTCTAGCTTGCTTCTGAAGACATTAAAAGCCTATTTCTTCCTTGTATTTTGCTCACCTAGATTTTTGATGGCTATTTGGTAACTGATTGGTGAAAAAGTTGATTTTGTTTTGAGATTTTTGTTTGGGGTTTTTTTTCATTTGTTTATGTTTTTGGATCTTAATTGGTTTAACTGGTATCTATTTTACAATATGGGAGGATTCTTCTGGGTACTGGCTGTACAGTTTTATAACACAAACTGCATAAGCAGTTGCTATAGTTCCTTAAATACATTGTTGTTGTATGTAAAATAGAAGGAAATTCAAAGTCCAGGTTCTTGAGGAAAAAGCTCCTTTAGGTAATTTCCCTGAAGTACAGTCTAATAATTAAAGAAAAATGTAAGAACAGTTAACAATTTTGTAGATGTTACTGGTGTTGTTACAATTGCCTTGTGTTCTTATGTTACAATTACACTTACCCTACTGAAAACTAGATACTGTGTAATTGACTGTTGTCCATTTCATTTACAAACATTGGTTTTATTGCCCTCACCCTGCTAAACTGGCATGAAAAACTGAGATTTTTGGTGTCACAGGTATGCAGCATACTTTTTTACATGTGAGTTTTGTGTTTTCCAGTATTCTTGTGGTATGTTAATCTGGTAGCTGAGGCAATTCTGGTCCTCTATTGCCAAATTACCTTAGACTGGGATGGCAGATAGCCTACATAAATTTCATAAAAGCCTTCAGAATTATGGAAGAACAACATTGTCACATTTCCCCCGTGCTTATTTCATTCTTCTCTTTATTGATATATAGTGTCTTATGCAACATAGTAATGTCAGTGTTGCATAGTTTACTTTATAATCCCTTCCAAACAAAGGTTGTTACAAAAGATATGCAGATACAGTTAATCCACAATATTTGTTTAGATCACTGGTTCCCAGTTATGAACTTTTGTTTTTTCTTTTGGTATGGATCTTTAGGAATACAAGGCACTGTTTCCATCTTCAGTACCATTTCACAATGCCTAGATGCGGCAGTGGAGTACAGAGTCTTTCTGCGTCATTGGGGTGGTATTTATTGTTTACACTATAATTAATGAACTATTCCCAGGATTGCCACTGTCCTCATGATTGCTCTAACCTGGGAGGCAGCATACCATTCAGCCATACTGGACTGGTTTAACGGTGTCATGACCTTGACTCTTTTCCACACTGACACTTCAGTCTATTTGCTGCTTTTTCCCTGCTTTTTTTTTTTCCTTCACAACAGTCATGTTTCATTTATTATTGCTGTTCCTGAGAAGGCCAGTATTTCTGTTTTCTTCTCATTGATTTTCTTTCTCACTTGACTTTTTAGCATGCAGAATCTTAAGTTCCTTGTATTAGCACCTGAAGGGCATCAATCGGGACTTACAACAGTCGTGTTTGGTCCTGTGTTAGTTCTGTCATGAATATTTTAATTTTATTTTGTCCTCAACTTCATGATTACTTTAACCATGACCTGCATTTTTCCATCAGAAAAGGATCGTGAGCATTACTTTGTGGCTTTGACCCTGAAGTTAGCCACAATTTCAGCAGGATCTTGGAGTAAATGACATCCAGTGTTCTCTTTAAGCTTAAATAATTCTGTGATTAATTTGCAACTGTGACTGACATATTCAGGGGTAAAATGCAATTTATTCTGGTGAACTAATTACTGAAGTGACTTACTGGTTTTTGTGTAAGAAAGGAAAACTGCACTCGGGGGAGAATAAGCTCATGTTAAATGGAAAGAGTGTGACATTTATTTCTATGATGAGACCAACCTGTCTATGCAAGTGTGTTTAACTGCTGTCTGAATAATGCCCTGAAGACTGTCTTTTTATTGTTTCAGTTTCAAGTTTCAATTCACCATTCAAATTACTTAGTTTTTTAAGTAATCTCAAATGTAGAAGTAATCTACTGCACTGAAAGATTTTGTATGTTACTCCAGTTCTTGCATGATGTACAGATTTGTCTCTTCTGTGGAAGAGGGAAATATTGGGCATAATTCTAGACATAAAGTTTAAAAATGTGTAGCTCCAGGAGCTGGAAGAATCATGTGTATTTGGTTTTGTCCACTGCCATTTTTGCCATTGCTGTATTTTTTTAGCTTTTCTTTTTTAATTTTAAACCAGTGTGCAGTGTGTCTTGAATAGTCTTTCTCTTCCTCTCCTCGCTCCCCCTTTCTCTCCTGGCACATAAACATTATTACTATTTTTCAAAGCAGGCTTTGTGGGTATATTTAGTGGAGCAACAGATCTATAAGTGAACGTTTAAAGTGTGTATAATTTATAGCAAAAGATCATCATTAAAACTTGATTTCCCACGCAATACTGTGAGGTCTTACTGTTTGACAACCTTAATTCTGCAGTGGAAGAATGTTTTAGATTATTTCTAGCTTGTGTTTTATTATAAAGTGGGATGTAAATGATTATGAATTATATAATAATAGAGAAGGAACTTCATGTAAGTCATCTGCCTTTGATTGTTACTAAAAATAATTCCTTCTGTATGTTATTGGAGAAGATAGAAAGTCGTATCTGACACTTGCATTTTTGTGTTTGTGCCACAATTTGCAGAAGCAACATTTTCTTTTTTTCGTATGGTATTTGTGTTCCTAATGCACATTTCACCAAATAGATGTCTTACAAAACTATGTCATAGGGCTACAGCTCTCTTTTTATTTGCAAATGTTAGTGATATAACACCTACAGGCAAAAGTTGTATTCATTTTTCAAGTGCCATAGCAAAGTATACACAAAGTAATATTTTAAGATTCTAATCTATGAATTTTGAACAGGCAGCATTCACTGTCTCAGATTTCCACCTCTATAGAATATCTTTCCCATTATATGGGCTGCTTTTGCAGCCTGTTTGTTCAGTAGCTCATTTTCAACAGGTTTTTGTCATTGTATGGCATCAATGGGCACGGCTGTGTCAGTTGTGCTTCATTTTGAGGGGATGACCATCAGCACTGCAAGGAGTGAGGTATGTGTGGATGGCCTTTTTGGAAAGTGTGTGGGTACTGAAAAGTGAGTTACCACCTCTTTTTGCCATTGAGAGTCTACTTTGAATCTGGTGGAAGTATCTTCCAGAAAAAGGAGGCGGCTGTGATGAGGGCTATGGACTGCTTTTACCTTATGGAGGGGCTGGGCAGCTCTTTCTGTCTCACACTTGTGACTGGCTGTATTGACACACAGGGAGCAAGCAGGTCGCCATGCCAGTGTGTGGTGAGTTATGCATCCTGTGGTCACTTTGTTTCACTTTTAGTGGATAGGCAGTTTTTGGTAGAAAATAAATACGCTTTACAGTTGCTTTTCTGTCCCTCCTTATTCTTTTTGTACCTAGATAATTATTTCAGTACCATTTGATAGGCTCTCACCTTATTCAATGATTATTGCCTCTCTTTTTCAGTAGTCTTGCCTCTTTCCATTAAAAAGTCTTCCCTGAGCTGATTTTGGAGACATGTTTCCTTCCCCAAAAGTAATCTTTTCTGAAAAGCTTATCACCATTGCTTCTGACTAAGCAGGCAGAGAGATGTGATTATTGCCTTTAGAAGACAATTTTTTGTTTGAAGAGGCCATTGTCCTTTTTTGTTGCACACAGAAGGTCTGAATTGTCAAATGGCTGCAATCTGATCTAAGAATGATACCAGTGTCTAAAATAATCTTTCAGTCTTGGTTACTTTGAGTAGGACATGGTAGCATTGAACTGTTCTTATTAAAAACTGAAAAACCTGTATGAAAAGATATATAGATGTTAATCTTTTCTACTTTATTTTAAATTTCAAATGTTCCTTTCTTTATTCATTGTAAATTCTCTTATCTGGATTGCATTTGTAGTATTATTGCATCTAATAAAGTGTATCCCCAGTTGGACTTTGAGACAATATTAATATGTTGTGCAATTTCAAATGAAATGTAATTTATATAATTACAAATTATAAATTTAATAATGAAAACAGATTTGTGCCAATCTGGTTAACATTAATAAACTAAGGGAGGTAGTTTTACCTGCTTGGACTTAAAGAATTTTATTTTCTTAAAAACTCCTGCATAGTGAGAGTTTTAAGTAATCTTAAAAGCCTGAAAGATGGTGTTTAATTTAGGTTTTTTATGTATTCTGATTCAATAATAACAGTATATTTGTGTGCTGTGATTCTTATTTTCAACTTGCACTCTTGTCCTCGAAATTCCTGGGTTATTTTAAGTTGACTTTTGAGAGGGAGCTGATAACTTCATGCAGAAGGCTCACATTTACAGTGGACACTGGGCTATTTCTAGGCCAGTACTTCCACTGGGCTACTTCTAGGCACCTGCAAAATGAAAAAACTTCCAAAGTTTAGTATTACAGATTAGTATTTCCGTTTACATTTGTAATTTCTGTAATAGATTTCAGATGCTTCTGAATAACACTGAAATTTACAACATTTTTATTTTTATAATCTGAGAGGTAGTGTGATCTGTAGGGCCACTGCTTGGCATGGGGTTACTAATGCAGCAACACATTCATTAGCAACACTGTATATGGTGACATGATCCCACTGAAATGCATAAAAGTAATGGGAGTTTCTGTTCTCCAAGCTGAACTGTGGTGGATGAGTGTGTGTGTGCTTGTTCTCAAGTTATAGCAATGAAGAGTAGAACAGGTTACCTCACTTGTAATGTTAGAGTTCTGAGGCCTTCATTTAGTAATTTAAGCCCATTTTACTCTGTTTGTAATGGCTTAAGAATGCATGTATTGCATTATGTGTTTCATCTGAGAGGGACAAGTGCCTGTCATCGTCTGACTCTGTCTTTGGATTTCATTAAATTCCTCATACCATCACCAAGAAATACCTTATTAACCAACTTTGTCTCTTCCACAGTATTTGCTGGGGACAAACAGCAGGATGTTGGCGCTAGGGAAGGGCATTTGCACAGAATCAGAAATTTCACCTGGCATGGCATTCCTGGCTGTATTTGAAGCTGTAGGGTCCTTGGCCTTGGTTACTATAACTAGCTTTTAAGCAGGAGCCTTTCTCAAGCAATTTATAGTCAAGCTTAGAATATTGTAACATAGAACATAACCTATGGAATGTGTTTTCTAGAAGGATCTTTAGGCAGAGATTTAAAAAAAAAATATTCCTTTAGTGTTTCAACATTTGACCAGTACAGAAATGCTTATTCCACTTCTTGGCAGTGAGTGTTAAGAAAAGGTGTTGCAGTCTGTGTCTGACTCAGACTGAGGGATGAGACTGAAGCATTAGTACAAGACCTCAAAACCCAAAAGAGGGAAAAAAATCTCTTTAACATAGTAAGAAGCTCTTATGGAGCAATGTATACATTTGCTTTGTGTAAATTAATATAACAGTAATGGCCCTACAGTATTTTCAATTTTTTTTTCTTAATAGATATTTAAAGCATAACTTCTAATTCTTGTATATATTTTTAACTTTCCCACAGATATGCACTTATTTGGCCATTATCCAGCTCATGATGATTTCTATCTTGTAGTGTGCAATATCTGCAATCAGGTAGTCAAGCCACAGGTTTTCCAGTCACACTGCGGTAAGTGAATGTTTTCTTTCCTGAATTACACTGCCAAACTGGCGTATGGCTCTCTTAAGAATCATTGCATACAATCATAACAGAGGCATTGCAAATAGACTTTCCTGGTTATCTTGTGTTCTCTCCATAGAAAATATCAGCAATGCCTTCAAATAAGCATATTTCCTGTAGAGGAAGTTAAATTAGTTGTTCTGGAAGCTGAGCTTTTCAAGTTGAACTTGTTACATTAAATTAACATGTTACAACAAATAAATCCTGTTAGTCAGTGACTAGCTAGGCTAAAACTCTTATGACCTAACCTTGGATTGTCTTTTATCAAAGCTGCAAATTGAGGTCTGTGATATTCACCTACATTAACTAGAAGTTGGATGTTATGGATTGTTTTCTGATGGGATTCATGAGTATCTGTATATAGGGTATATTTTTGTATTTGTCATAAGGTTTAAATTTTTTACAAAATTGGCTTTTTAAACACATTTCTCAAATTAACATTTTTCTAGAGAGTCTTGAGAAGCACATGCATATATTAATTTGTCAGTTAGTATGACAACAATGATTTTTATGTTGACTATTTGAAAGCAGAATTACTCCAGTTAGAAATTTTTTGTATTGATAAACAAACTACTTTCAATTATTTCTGAAAAGCTTCATCCCAAGGTCTGGTTTATTTGTTACTTAGGTAGTGTTTTTTTTGTTATTTGTCCAGTGATTTGTTTCTGTGGTGATTTTGTTGTTGTTTTATTGTTTTTTTTAAGGTGTGCAAAGAGTGACTGGACTAGCTAGCTTTGTATGAGGTTTATAAAATTTAGTTTAATCAAAATAATTTGAAGGTAGTTGCATAATAATGAAAGGCAGCTACTACTGAGGATGGAATCAATTAAATACATTAAGAAAAAGAATAGCCCAGCAAGATTTTACTTGTCTAAATACAAGTAAACTTCACAAATCCTGTAGTCTTCTTGGCAACAAAGCAACTCAGTAATGGAAAAATGTAAGTGGGATGGACAGAAAAATAGTTTATTTATTTTAAAGACATTACCAAAATACTGAGTTGTGTTTGTATGGATAGACTGCTAACAACAAACCAGGAGCAACTTCATTCATTTGGGAGGCAATTCTAAGACTTGCCACGAGCTTTGACCTAGATTGAAATAATTGTGAAAAAATGGTTATAGTGAAATGCAGCTTTGTATCCGGTGAATGAGAAAAGATCTAGAAGTACTTTCTAGGGTGAAAAGAGCTTATTAATTTAATGGTGGGGGCAGGTGTTGATTTTAGTGTGTTAACAAGCCATCATGGTTTTTTTTTTTTTCAAAATTTGTTTCTTGCCCTTAGTCTTATATGTCTCCTTTCTGCCCAGCTTCAGGCATCTTATGATTCTTTCAGTGAGTAACAGAAAAGCTTCTCTGCATGTGGCTGTAGGTACAGTGGGTACATAAACATTGACCTCGTGCATTAATAAATATGCTACAGGACAGAAGGACCTGTGGCACACCTTGTTGTGGCCTTCCATAGCTGTGCTCTTTCCTGGGAATTAACCTGGTTTGGCAAGCAGTGTGAAAGTTGGTCTTGTTTTCAGGTAGTAGGCACAAAGAATAATGTTACTTAATAGATGAGAGTAAATTCCTCCATGTTAGAAAGGATTTTTGAGCTCATTATAAGTAATGCATTGCCATCAGTGTTAGTGTAATGCATGTAAACTACAAAGATTCCTTGAGTTACTGTCTGGTTTTCTCTTTTCTCCATTACTCCATTATTTTACTATTCCCTTTACTTCATCTTCATTATAGCAATCCTTTTACACTGGGTGATCGAATGTTAAGTTATGAATTGCTTGATTTAAGAGCCTAAGGTCAATAAAGACTTGGAAAAAAACTGGAGTGTGTTAAAAAACCAGCAGAGAATACCAAAAATAATTGACCAAAGGTCTGGAAGATTGTACTTAATCTAGTCAGACTTGTTTCAGGAAACTTACACTGGAATATTGCTGAAAGGCCTGTGAAAGGCCTTTACATATATAAATAAATTATTTTGTTTTAAAGAAGAAACAGTAAAGGCAACATACTAAAACCATATAAAAGAAGTTTTAGAAGATAGGTTTCTTCAAAGTCTCAAGAATTGTTGTAAAATAACTAATAATTTATTTTATAAAAATAATTGTTAAAAAATACTCCATATTATATATGTGAAATGGATCTACTAAATTATCATTGTTTTCATTAGAAATGAGTAAGATTTAAAGAAGAGCTACACAGAGATGTTATTAATTGATCTGTACTTGCATTGTCTGGTTAGTAAATGATAGAAATCTCCCATTAGAAAACACATCAAACTGCTTGTGGTTGAATAATTTTTGCTGGATGTGTTATGGTTCCAGTAGTCCATTGAGAAAGCTCTGGACAAGGCCTCATTTGAGACATTGATTATGGCTGCACAGAGCTCTTCTGTGAAGCAGGAATATTTAATTTTCTGTTCTATTTAGAGTTTTATCACCTTCAGACACATTAATTTTGGTGGATCAAACTTTCTTTAATTAGAGGATGCAGCAGAATGCTTGTATATTCAGTGATGCCAGGCATGCCTGTCAGTAGACTTTGAGTGTTTTAGGCTATCATATTTACCACAAAATGCATTATTACACAGGTATTGTATTTTATTTTCAGTGCTGTAATGATTGTAATGACATTGTAATGACAATGGAATGAGAAAGCATTAGAAGGCACTACTGGTTTTTTGGCTCTTGTAGGTTGTGTCATGGGGAGTCTTTATTGCTGTTGACAAGGGCTTGTAGAGATCTATCCCAGAATCTCCCACAAAGTGTGGTTTGTTGCTAATATCCCTGGTAAGATCCAATCCATATCCTCTCAGTAAGAAATGAGGTCCATGCCAGGCACATGCTTTATGTTTCTAGGTTCCCTGCATTATAACTTGAAGGTCTTGGCTTCAGAGCAGCACTGGAATGCTTTAGTTTAGCAAAGGTTTTTGTAACACTTCTCTTGAGCCCTTGCTGGCATCTGCCTTTCTCCAGAGTGTAAGAAGACCCACTGTTTGATTTGCCTCTGATTTCAGACATGTGGCAGCCATCCTTGTTGATGGCTCTGGGAAGTTGTGAAGATTATAGAGACAGATGTTGTTTAACTTTTAAGGGTTTGATTCCTGGAATATGAAGCAGGAAATAAAAAAATCTGGTTCAAGCTATTTTTAATGGCAGGCAGTGCATCAAAGAACCTTAGGCAGTAGAAATCGGGAAGGTAAAAGAAGACATCTGGCTAATTAGAGGACTGACTTGCTGGGCTTGGGAGTATATGTAGTGAACACAACATAAAGCTTGGTGTTGCAAGGCAACGGATCGGTTCTAGCCTGTAAATCAAAGAAACACTGAGCTGTTTTTAAGAGCAGTTTCACATCCTTGCATCTGCAGGATAAACATATCCATTTGTAAGTATTAAACCATTCATTTATATATGATGCAAGCCTATCTGGAAGAGACTTGCTGTTATAGGCTGCTGGAGAAACCATGTAAATCAAATAATTTCTTGAGGTTGTTTGGTTTTATTGTGCACTTAGAAAATAGTATATCATAATGTCATCAACAATAGGGTTGAAATAATGGTGTTTGCTTCTGGAGCCATTTCTTTTGAGTAACTTCTTGTAGTGGTACAGTATCTTGGATTTACTTTATTTTAATGTGTGAACATGTAGTTGTATTTATTCCTCCATAAAATAGTTTGAAGTAAGAAATCAGTCTGTATATGCAGCTGGTAGCATTCCTAAGTGTACTTGGCATGTGAAGAATTGTAGTTTTGATTTTCAGAAAATTTTAATTTGTTCTCAAATGCCAACTCAATGAAGATCAGTTCTTGGAACATCAAAATATTGTACAATAGTACAATACTGAAGTATGATAATGTTCCTGCTGTTTGTTTAGGGTTTTTTGTCCATCTGTTTTCTAGGAGACTTTTAGGCTGGCAGTCTATGCTTAACTCTGTCTCTTTGACTTCTGTTAACTCCAATTCTGTGTCACTGTTAAATACTGGTGAGGATGGCACCCTGTACCATTTCCCAGGAGACATTTCCATTTTTCCTTGGTGCCAGAAAGATTAAAGCTTCATGTTCTTACACTGTATTATCCTTTACTAGACTAAACAGCATCAGATACAGTTCTGGTAATTTTTTTTTAAATGTTTTGTACATTAATAGTCTTATTAACTTTGGTTAATGAGTTAACCAGTTAAAAGGAAGTCCTCTCATAAAAGGTAGCTCTGGCACACTGAGGGTCAAGCAGTCATTTAGAGAGCTTGTCAAGACATCTTGACTTCTACTTCTATTGTGAGGAAACTAATTAATGATGGGAAAGTGTCAAAAAAAAAAAAAAAAGAAAAAGTTGCAGGGGGAGGTGGGGAAAAGGTGAATTAGCCAGGCTAAATAATGCAGCTTGGTTAAACAATAGCAGCAGTATAACCATCAAAAAAACCTTCCACACATGCTCTGGAGCAGTTTCCAAAGCTGTGGATGTTCTCTTAATGAACTGAATAGTTACAATCCCCATTTGATGAAGTTGTAGCGTAGAGAGGAAAGCAATTGTGCTTCATTGAGGAGAAATGACTACAAAGACCTCTTTTTTTTTTGCTAATTTCTTTACTGGAGGCTCATTGATACCTATCCTGCCTGCCTATAAGGTTCTTTTAACAGGCTTCAAATTAAGAAGTAGGAATTGTTATTCCTTAAAAAAGGGGTAGGGACAGAAGGAAGATGGATTTGAATGTTTTTCATACCTTATATGTGTATTTTTATTTATGTGACTGCCTAGGATACACCGATTTTATCTGACACTCTAATTTCCGTTGCTCTAGATCAGAAACCCTTGTTTCCAAAAAATTTTGGTAGCTTTGCAGTTTTCTATCAGAAATCTTGTTCTCAAGACAAAAGTACAGCCAGTAGCATAAACGTCTGTCTTCTGTCAGTGATGAAAATCTCAGCTGTAGTTCCTGCAATGGTACATGTGGGTCTGTCATGTCCATGTCCCTGTAGGATTTCCAAGCCCAGCATAATGGCAGACAGTGTGAAACTGGGGTCATCAGCCATCTTTTGCACCATTCCTGGAGTAGTTAAGTACATACATATCCAGGTCCAACTAGTATTACCCCTGAAGAGGCAAAACTAAACCAGCACTTCTTTGAATTCATCTTTTTCCTTAAATATTCTTGGAGTGACATATTTTTAGACTGTCAGCAATTCTTGAGGCTCTGAATAGGTACAAAAATGCAAATGTCTGGCTTTGTTTATTTGTTACGAAATCTTACTTTGTTTATATGATAACTGCTGATAGTGTCTGGCCAGAAAAGCACTTCGCTGCATAAAAGGCAATCAACTCACATTTCAATACTTGGTTCAAATGATAAAATAAAGAAAAATCCCTCACAGCTGCTTGTATGTGTAAGAGTGTTGGTCACTTCTGTGTTGGCTACTGTGCTCATTCAGGACTGCAAACAGTCCTGGGCTTTTTTAATATTTTCACTGAAAGATATATTGACAAGACCATGTTCATTCAAGAAAAATGACAACAAAATCCAATCTTCTCTGTGCTTACTTGTCCAGGAAGCAAGAGTTTTGGATTATGTAACCTTACCACCTAGGAACTGTTCTCTCACCTTCCACCTCCTGAGAGGAAAACAGGCCCACCATAACCCAGGCTAAAGCAAGACAACACATGCTTTTTGCAGCAGAGATGTATCAGACAAAGTGAACCTGAATGTAGAGAGTAACACGCAGATCAAAGGGAAGGACTGTGATGGGACTGAAAAATGTGTATCTGATGTTCAGAACAACAGCAACCCAGTGTGTCTTCACCTGGCAGGTTGCTGAGACCTGCTTAAGGCTTGGAGGAGTTTGTTGTGCTTTCCTTACTTAGTCTAGCATGTGAATTAAAAGTGGAGCTGTGTTCAGACCTGCTGACCTGTTTCCTTAGAAGCAAGTAGCATAATATTGGATATGGTTGGATTTTTTTGGTATTTTCTACTATCATCTGTTGCTTACATTATTTTCTTTCTTGTTACTAATTCATCATGAGTGACAGAGCCTAAAACAGGGAAGTTCAGATATAGAAATAGATATGATACATGAAGAGTTACAAGGTCAACAAGTAGTGTAAGTAGGAAGCCGACAACTTCCCACAGATAACTTGGCCTTAGGTTGATGTGTCAATAATTGAAAATTTCTTCATTCAAAAGATTCTTTGCATGAGAAAGCAGGAACACTTTAAAGTGTTGAATCTCAAAGGACTGTGTGTTGGAGAGCAGTAAGTATTCAACAGAAAGCATTCAGCAGCAAACAATGCCACACATATATGCAGTTGCTATTCAGCGTACTAACCTCCCCACATGTCACCCTCACATACACACCCTCCCCATATTTCTGGTCCTGTGGATGAAATTGAAGTCTGGAAGTGAAACATCAATTAATTGTCTTTCCCCTTGATGTTTTCTATTAAGTTCTTTACAGTGCCTTGATTGTGCTGGAATTTTACAATGCTGATCTTAAATAAATACACATAAGAAGGAGATTCAAAGAATAATAATGGCACTGGGCTTTTCAGTGCACAGGAAGTCTTATTATTCTAGTTTACACATAATCCCTACCATTATAAATTAACTCATCTCTTTCACATTGTGTAGTCATTGATATATTTGATTAGTTAACCCTTTTGTATTTTTTTACTTTGGATAAATTGTGGTAAACGATGCAGTACATTCTTGAACTGGCTGTTGTTATCATGGCAGTGATGGGTGATATGTATTACATGTAATTTCTTTCAGTCAAGATTTTAATAGAGTCATAGTTTTAAATAGTAACCAATAAGGATTTCTTTTAAGGAGTGTCCATTAATAGAACTCAGCTGTTGAAGGTTGACTGTAGCATTAGGCTTAAGTTTAATCTCCTACATACTATAATTTAAAGGGCTGTGTTTAGTGCATTGCTCTTTCGGCTGCTTCATTGATGGGGGTTGTGATAGTGGGAGAGAGAAGTGTAGTGAAAATTTTCTGTCATAACCTGTAAAAACTTGACAAATTAAAATTTGTAGTATTTGGTTTGAAGTCTTCGATAGCATGTCTTACTGAGTAAGGTGGATGCTTTCCATCTTAGAGAAGTAATGTTTTTAAAAAAAATTTTTTTAAGACTTTATGGTCCTATTCCTAGACAAAGTCCAAAACAGAATTCAGAGTTTTTTGAAGTCACTGTTTGGAAATGTTTTGGTGAGTAAAAGACAAGCAAGATCAAATTCCTTCTTATATCAAATTAGGGTGTACTCTAAAGAGAGAAAATTTGAAGTGGAACCTGAATTTGCCAAATACCTAAATAAGAAGTCATTGCTTCTTCACTGCATTCAGAAGTACAGAAGTGTTAAGAGCAAGCCTTGTCTCTCTGTTATCTCTTTGTACTTCCTGCATGTCATTAGACAAAGAAGATATGGTGGAGTTCTTTTAGTGTGGGGTATAGGATTTTTTGGTTAATAGTGTTTCACTTTACATACACAATAATGTTTACTTTACAGAAGGTAATTAGCGTTGAACTAGCTACTATCAAATATTATAAGTTCCATTTCAAGTCTGTAGAAGTCATGCCTGCATATAGCCCTCCCAATTGACCATGACTTTTAGTAGTTGTCTGAATGTTTTGGGTTTAGTTAATTTTCTGAATGTAGCAATTTCTACTGTGTTATCATTTAGCATTTTCTTGCAAAGCATATCACAAGTCTAGTAATTTCTTACTGTCCTTGTATTAAACCTTTTCTGTAAGCTGGCTCATAAAGTTGGTTCCTGTCTATTAATTATTGGGCTTTTCCTTGCTTAAACAGTAGCACTTTTTTGGGGTAGTGTCTTCTCTGGCAGTTGAACATCTCCTGTGCCATGAGTTGTGGTTGCTGAGCCTGCAAGTGAGGTGGCAGGTGGGGCTGGAGTTGCAGCTTGTCTTGGGCGTTCAATGGCTCCTTCAGAGCTGGAGAGCTGGCCCTGGGAGGAGGTTGGATGATCCCACAATACAGCTGTGGCCCTCACAGCTGCCCTGTTATGCACACTGGTGAGTGGACAGAAAACTGCAATGGAAGTTTATTGGGTTCTGGAAGTGTTGCTTCTGAGAGGCTGAAGTGCTTCTTTCCAGAATGTTTGTGTAGCCTTTCTTAACATCTACAGGCCACTTGGGGTGTAGTGAGGAGTACAAAAATTCCATTGGCACGCAGGCAGATGACAGGGAAGTCTTGTTCATAGTTGTGCAATGGAGAGTAATTAAATATTGGGCTGTATTTCAAGAGCTTTATTTTTTTGTCAAGCTAGAAGTAGTTACATTAAATGCCTTTTATGAAGAAATCATTTTCTATTTTGTGTTTTTCAAAAACTCCTTATTTTTGATAGAGGGAGATCTCAGCTGTGATAAATTCACTAGTACAAGGTTTGCAAATTATGTTTCCCACAGTTTTCAGTAATAATGTTTACCCTAGATTTTGTATGCCTGTATAATTGTAAAAAAAAATTATTTTGTTTATTTTAATATTATTTTTTAATCTAGTATGCAAACATGTTTGTCACATCCCCATGTTTAAAATCTATTGAGTTCTATTTATTTCATTGTAATAATAGTACACAGTCTCTTGGTACCTGATTAGTGTGAAATATATTCAAAACATTTTACTTGTGGACATACAATACTGTACAATACTGTACTTAAAGTTCTCATCATTTCAAATATATCTGAAGCTCCTTGTGTTTCCCATTTCATACCCCTTTAGTGATTCATATAATTATCTTAATGGCTTATTACTATTATCTTTAACTGGTGATATTAATGTAATAATTGTCACATAAAAACGTAAAATATTGAATTAGGCCTTGTTCTATTCCTACAGGTAGGTTAGATACACTGTAGGCTTGTGTTTTCATAATAAATTTTTTTGCATTCATTTAGCAAGATTAAATGATAAAAGTGAAAGAAATGTTAAAATGTTACACAAATGATGATGGACTACTGGTTCACTTTAATGCATACATATTTTCATTATGGTCAGTTTTCAGATACTTGATTTAGCTTTCTGCACCAAAACCTACTATTGTTAAGATGCCTAAACAAAATTTAGAAAACCTGCCTCATTAACTACTTGTGTTTGTGAGATTAGTGATGCTGTTAACTAGGAACATTCTCTTTGACTAGTATTCTGGGAAATAACTTATTTTTCCACTTGCTTTTTTGGGCTGACTTCTTGTTTCTGCAAAATACTCTTTATCATGCCTAGCATCT
This sequence comes from Dicaeum eximium, assembly GCA_013396995.1. Classification (NCBI taxonomy): domain Eukaryota; kingdom Metazoa; phylum Chordata; class Aves; order Passeriformes; family Dicaeidae; genus Dicaeum; species Dicaeum eximium. The sequence goes on along the minus strand of VWZP01008265.1, from coordinate 552,702 downwards.
GCTCTGCAACTAGTGAAGTATAACTAATAGCATACTTAGATAAAATATCAAGCATTGCATGTGAGAAATGTATTTAAGGTAAGCATTAGTGTATCATTATTTGATACACATACTTACAGTTCATTCCCTCTGTCTTATAAGGTATTCTTTTCATGGGTACGTCATCAACGTTGTGCTTTACTAATTGGGTAACTAGATAAATTTGATTTTTAAATTTTTAAAAATTAAATGTAGTTTCATGTTTTAGGTTTGAGATTGGTAATTGAAAATCTATTTCACTTTTTCATTTTACTTTTTAATTTTGAATTTTTAATTCAGTTGGTTAGGATTGACAGGAAAGAGTTTCTTTTTGGTGCCACTTCTACCTAAAAATACTGAGGCAGGAATACATCTGTGCAAGATTAAACTTGGGTCAGTAATTGGCCAACAATACTGTAAAAGTGTACATTGATTATAGAAGTTTCAGATAGATTTCGTTTTTATGTGGTGGTGACAGGACCGCAGGAACTGTAAAGATCAGTGCATCCTTGTGTGTTCTTTAAGCTTTCTCTGTGGCAGTATCTTGTGGAAGTATTGTGCTTGTCCTAATGAGTCTGAAAACAAGTGTTTATCATTCTGTGATTCTAGACAGATGAAGACTGTAAAATGTGAGTGTAAGTAATGCTTTTGAATCTGGCTAGGACAACTAAAGATTCATTTGCAGATTAAATAAATCTTTATGTCACTGTCTAATACCAGATGTATGTAGCAAGAATGCTGAAACGAGCAGTAAAAGTTTCAGCACTTTTCCATGGGCAGGAAAGGTATAGTCAAGACCAGACAAAAAAGTCTGTGAAGAAGAGCACAGTGCAGAACTGCATTTTTAGTTAAATGAGTATAGAAATGGTGCAGCAAAAAAAGGAGACCTTGAAAAGAAAAATCTGGTATTTGTCACTGTGCTGCTAAACAACTCTGTTGACACAGTGGATTTTTTAAAGTTAATGGAAACTTGAGAGCTCTCTGGTCCTTTGGAAAGGATTCTTAAAACCTAGCTGTACACTGTGTGAAGAAATACCTTGCTTTTTGTTTTGCTTTTGAACCAGCAACAAATTATCATTTCCTGTCCATGTTCGTAATAAATGTACACCATAACACTCCTCTGTCGTCACTCATCCAGTTTGACAAGTCCAAATTGGTCTAATTGTCACTTGTGGAAACTCCCCATGTCTTTCCTATGTGTTTTTATATCTTGCCTAACTCTTCTAAACCATTTTTGAAGAGAGGGAAGCAGTGGCAGGATGTGCTGTATTCCTTGCCTAACATTTGTTTTGCTTTTGTGACCACCACAGATCACTGAGGTGATAATTTCATAGAACTCTTACAAGACCAGTGTTTCATTACTGTGTAATAATGATTGAAAGACCATAATTTTATATATAAAGTGAAGATACTTTTCTTCTTCCATATCTGTCACTTTCTCTACAATGAATTTCATTTACTATTTTATTACACTGGTCAGTATTAGGTCTTTCTGCAATCTGTTGATTTTCATCTTTAGTACTCTAAATAATTATATACCAAAAATCTTGTTCTCTCACTAACCACCACCTTTGTTCAAATATTTCTGGATATGATGAATAGTTCAAGCACTAATACAGGTCCTTGCTGCATACCACTGCTAAATTCTTTCTTTGAGGACCATTTTTACCCTCTTTTCCTTGGCCTGTTAGTAGTTCTATAGCCTTTGAGTGAAGGTGCAACCCTCCATTCTGCCTCAACTGCAGGTATCTTTTAGAAATGTGTATACATGGCCTCAGTTTACTTACATGTTTAAGTAGACTGTGAAAGTTGGCTTTCTCTTGTGTCAAGTCACTAATTCAGTTGGAGATGGGTTTTCTGTGTCCTTTGGGGCATCCGGACCATAAAGATAATTTTTGTCATGACTATAAACAAAGGAAAGTTTTATTTGTGTGTAAGTGTCCATGTGTATGCCTTTCTGTATGTATTCACATATATTGCCTGACCTGTCCATTGCACCCCAAATGCAGTTGTAGCCTTAATTCTGTAATAATTACTAGGGAGTGGTTTATTGCCACTTCCTGAGTAGATGCAGTTGGTAAATTAATAGGATTTTTTTTCCTATAGCTTTCTGAATAATAAAACACAGAGGTTTTTCACATTAAAAAATGGCTTGATCTGAAAACTGATCTTTCATTTTCTTACCAAAATAATTTCCATGCCTGTAGAGGTGAAGTGTTGCACTTGGCCTGAGGTAAAATCTCTTTTAAGAGACTGGAAAAAAAATCCCAGAGGAAATTAAATTCTAAGTCTGCAAAATTATTTCTGTTTCTTTAGCCACTGGCATGGTGATTAGAACACTTAATGTGCAATGTGGAACATTCTCTTTACAATTTTCTTCCCAAATCTGAGGGGAGTTAAATCAAGTGCACCTTAAGCAGGCTACCTGGTATTGATAGGTGGTTTTTTGTCCTTTCCATAAAGCAATGCTAATGAGAATCAGGGCATCTCATCTGCCAGGGTGTGGTGGAACAATTCTGCTTGTGGGGCTTTGCCTGCTTCTCCTGTTGCATGTTTTGTATGGAAAAGGAATACAAATGATTGAGAGGAACACAATTACCTGCAGACTGAGGGCTTCTGCTGTGGGAAAACACAAGTTCCAGTCCACACTGATTTCTTCTTTTCTTTTGGTGTTTTTATTTTGCTAAAATAACAGCAGTTGAACAGAGTAAGAGGAGAAATTAATCCCTAACTTTGACAAGTAAGATACTTGACATCCTATCTGTGGTTCAGGAAATGTGTTTATAAAAGGCTGAAATAATTTCAGCAGGATGGGGAGAGAACAACTCCTTAACACCCTTCACAAGGCTTTATCCTTGTTGGAGATCTTTTATGAAGAGGGGAAGATTTGGGTTCAGACAGATTACAGAAAGGTGAATGCTTTAATCAGGGAAGTAGTCATCTCCCTTTCACAACTTTGTCTTGTTTAAAGACCTAGCACTAAATGGCTTTCTAATAAGAAAATATATTTAGAAATACTGAATTTTCTGTCAGAATTTTAGGTATGAATACACTCTCTGAACCAAGCCGAAGTAGCTGATTGTAAAGTAGAAATAAAGGCAGTTACAGAATTGTCAGAGGATCGTATATTGATATTCGAGGGGGGGGAAGCCATATGATATCACCTGCTGTGTTTGCTGGTCCAGTGATAACTACTGATGACTTGTGAATATAAAAGACTTATGAGGACAGGCTGAATGCTCAGGCAGCATTTACCAGCAGTGAGTTGGTTGACAAAGCCTGAGGGTTCCCTTACAATTCCATGACATCATTCATGTCCAGTTGGTCCAGTAGAGAGCTATGGGCTATACATACACTGAGTTAAATATTCCCTAATATATGGCATGATAATACTACAAGTGCTCTTTAATATTTGCCCTGTTGTGGTCAGAGTCTTTTTTTTGCAGAGGTGGAAGGGGTGGGGAAGTGGGTAAAAACCAAACCACAATGAAAAACTAAAAATCCTTTATAATGTCTCCCAAAAGCAGAAGGATGAGGTGCCTAAGGTTATTACACACAATCCCAGTATCAGAGTTCACATCTTGTAGCTTGGAATCCTGGGAGTCATGAAAACTTCCACTAGTGTTTGTTAGACAGCCATGGGAAGAACTGGAGTATTTTGGTCTTTCTTCTCTTCCATGTCCCAGATCCCTGCTGCTCCATAAACAGTATCTGGCAGACTGAAAGTAAAGTAGCTCAAAATTAGCCTGTCTTTGCATTTGAAAAGGGACAAGAATGAAAGGTCAATGGCAATTCCTGCAGCAAGGAGCACACTTAGCAGGGTTTGGGGGGTTTTGGTTGAAACTAGGAAGAGGGACAAGTCAGGATATTTGCATATCCTGTCTATGTTACATTCACAGCTTTCACTCTAGTTTATTTTCAGAAATTAGTGAAACAAAACCACATAGACTGAACTACCATGTCTCACAGACATGAGTAGGTTTGAGATCACTGTGATACTTAGTCAGCCATCCTCCAATTTAGGAGTTCTTAGAAATGGACAATTGAAAATATTTAATCTTATGGTTAGTGTGGGTCAAGTGAAGATACCTGCCTATGCATGCTCTGAGGTTATTCCCCTTTGACACTTCATGCCAGTTTTCATCCATGTGCTTTCCTGCCTTCTCATGGTGATTCTCTTAGCACTCACAGTGAATAGCTGGAGGGAGGCATAAGGGAGCAAAGCTGAATTTTTGCTTCTGCCCTCGTTTGAGGATGCCCGGTCATCTTGAACTTGTGAGTGGGTGGATTTTGGAAATGCAGGTAGGAAGGAGGGAATTGTCTTTATTCTTTGCATGTTCAGATCTGTTTGCTTTCATCTGCAGAGGGATCCAAGGTACTCAGTATCCCCTGCGCTAGGACAGTTTTATTTCCAGTTGCTTATCATGTGATGCAGTTATAGGAAGGAATTATGAAGTTGTTGCCAGCATTTGTACCAGAAGCACTCGGTAAGAAGATAACCTGTATTTAATTTTGTATTTTAACTCCCGTTTGAAAGTGACAATTCTAGCAAGATAGTATCACTGAGATGAAACAAAGTTCAAATAAATGATACATAGAGCTTCAAGTACCACACTTCATAAAAGAGAGCTATAGAAACAAATTCATTCCACTGAGCACTTAAATCCAGCTAGTTTAATGCAAGACTTTGTTTTAACTATTATTCATTGATGTTTTGCTCCATAGCTGCATTTTTAAAATAGAAATATTTTCAATTTTTAAACTTAGTTTAAAGTAATTTTAGAATTGCCTAGTATCTTGATTTTGTTGTTTTAGACTTTAATGTTTAATTTAAGGTTAGACTGACCTTTTTTTTCTTCCCCAAAACATACATATAAGACAAAAAAGAAAACGCAGTGTAATTATTTTATTTAGCGCTTAGAATTATCTGTTGGAAAACTCTGACTAAAGGGAAGGGAATATACGAATGCCAGCTGACTCTCTGCAGTCAGAGTTGCATAATATCAACTGTTAAACAGGTAAAACAGGTGGTGTTTTTACGTGTGTATGCTCTAACACAACTGTCTTCTCTGCTGCAGCAGCACATCATACCTGCACTTTGCAGCCTTTTCTTCTTTAGCTTTGGCAGATTGCAAACTGTGCTTCACTCAGATCTGTCCAGACAGGATTTTGAGCGGTCCACTTCTACTTTCATTTTTTGAAAAAGTATTACAACCTTCATAGCTTTAATTAACATAATCTTCTGAAACTTGTGGGTGTCTGTGTAAGAGTCAGCTAGCTGAAGATCTAACCTGGACATTTTATGTCCATGAAGGAAATTAATGCATAAAATGTATCTTAACTCAGCATTATAGGGCATACTGTGGAGTTGCATGAGTTGCCAAGGTACCACTTTCTCCATGTGATCTTCATGTGTTTTTCTTGTAAATTTTGTAGCAGTCATGTTCTGTTGTTAGGTTATTACAGAATCTGCTTTAAAAATGAAGTTAATATTTATTTATGAAGTCTAAGTTATGAGCTGCTTCATCACAAGTAATGTTGTGGAGCACTTCAGACAACAAAGATCTGAAGATGCTCATTCAAATACGTCTTCTATCTCTTCTAAAACTGGATGGAATACAGTATGGTGTCTTTTTTGATACACACATGTCTGTAAAGCTGGTAGAATTGATGTTTATTTTACTGCCAGTAGAAAACATAGTAAGTAAGTGCTGGGACTTGTGACACAGGAAGGGGTCAGACTCTCGCTTCATTCAAAGAGGAAGCTGCTTGCTCCTCAGTATTTGTGTTGCAAATTGTTCCGGGCTTTTAAAGGCTCTATTTCACTCTGTCTGACCCGTCTTCTTTTCTTTTTTTTTTTTTTTTTCATTTTTTTCCCTTTCAAGTAGGATTCTTTTTTTAGTGCAATTCATGTAAGACATTTACACTGGATGAAACAGCATCACTGTTGACCTAAGCTAGTTTTACTTGTTACACTTCGCCTTCCCCATTTTTCTGGTATGTTTCACTTTAAAGCTCAGCTTCAGCTGAACCACACAGATCAGTCCCAGTTGTGTTTTAAAATATTCCATTTAATGGTTAGTTTTGGGAATGTCAGTTTATTCTTAGATAATTGAACCGTCCAAGTGGAAGCAGAACCATGGTTATAGCACAGGCATGTTATGTTGCGCAGGTATAGCTGACTTCTTTGAGATCCCCTTGGTCAGCAGGATGTATACTGATCTTATTTGGGAGAAATGGCTTGGGGATTCCAAGTCTGCAAAGTTTCTGCCAAGAACCTCCATGTAACTTCTCTAAAATTTGAGAGGATAAAGTGTGGTCAATGTAACATTAGGTAATTCTACTTTTTATGTGATTAGAAACTGCAATAGGATGTATTGTCTAATTCAGATCACCTGAAGATATTATTGGAAATTTTGAAACATTGTCTATTTTCATTGTTATTAAAAAAATATATGCCTATTTAAAACAACTTAAATTCTGCTTTTTTAGCTAAGAACAAGAAGTTTCTTCATCATCTAGAAATATTCATGAGAAGTGTTGCTGAGTAAAGCTGTAATAATTAGTAACTTGATTGAATTGAAGAATGGCAGCTCTACTAACTGTTGTATAGGAAGGTGTACTGTGGCCTAAAATGTTTGATTTTCATGTAAAAAAGAAGAGTGATGAAAGTTTGAGAATCAGTATTATTATAAAATTTAAGATTTTATCATGTGGGCTTTGCACATATTATAATGTGTAATGGACATGGAGACCTGGGCTTAATTTTCTTTGGGTGATTACAGTTTAGACATCTGTGTGTAAGAAACCCATTCAATATTAGCTTTACATATGGAAATAAAGGGAATTTTCATATGATTACACTAAAATTTAGCAGTTTATTTTAATTATATTTTTAAAATATTACAGGAGGAAAGGCTAGGCAGCTTTGTCTTCCTGCCCCATTTATCTTCCTGCAATACAAGAGTATCTGCTTCACATTCCCTGCAAGTGTTCCCTGGTATGCAGTGCCTCCCCCACACTGTGGGACTGAGCTGGCCGAGCAGCGCCTCTCCCCATTAGTCATCACTGCCTGATGCTGTGTGCAAGAAAGTAATTCTTTAAAGCAGTTGCTCCTAGTTCATTTTTTTCAAATATTGTTTCATAATATACATCATTACAGTAGTATCTTCTTGTAAGTATGGACCAAATCTTGGTCACTAAGTACAAGCATTTTTATGTGGAATGAAAAGATACCCTGTGAATAAATCACTACTTATTTTCTTTAATCTAGTTTCCAAATTGTTTGACTTCTGCCATTCAAACACAGCTTCCATTCATGTGTTCAGGAAGCTTTTGAAAGCATATGAATGGTAGTTTTCCCAGTTTTTCTGGAACTTTAGTTCCAGCAATGTCTGCAGCTGGCTGCCTAATAAAAATGACTTGCATTCCTAGAAACATTGGATTGTGCTGATGGCTAAAATGTCTAAACTGTTTTATAATGTAACCCATGCTGTTACATTAAAATATGTTTTGGCTTAAGTGATATTAATCTAAAGTAAATTGTTACCTGCAGTGATGTTTAGTAGTGGTTTTATTAATGTGGATTAGCCATTGGCAGAAAAGGTCTCATCTTGTAGCAGTTTTTAACATTGATTGTAATCCATCTATTCTTACATTATCAAAAGGCTTCCTCGTGTCTCTTGCTTTCTCGATTTTTCTTTTCCTGATGTGTGGAATATTCATATCGTGTTGTAAGAAATGCAATAATTACTTTGATTGTGCTGCATATGAACATTACTAACAATTTTACACTGTCTTACCCTGTTTTTTCTTTTGATGGGCAACCTATGTTTTATTTATTCCATGTTGTCAATTTTGGTATACTGAAACTTGGTTTTGATGTAGAACTTAATTTTAATGTAGTGAGATTATTTTTCTTAAATATTTTATTTTAAAATTATTTTAACTAAAAAAACATGGTTTAGGTAAGTAAGAAAAAACAAATAGTACAACAGTTGTATTTCTAGTTCATATGTTATTTGAAAACTTCAGGGCAAATAAAATATGCAAAATGCTTTTATTTTAAAGTTTAGCATATAGAGAATTTTCATTGTCAGTATTAGATTTTTTTTTTAAATGAACTGTATTAGTCTCTCAAGGAAGGTACTAATATTATAATAGTGTTGAGTCCCAAGTCATGGAGAACCATTATGACAAATTCCTCATACTCTATTAATTCTCTAACAGTTGTTTCTTAGATGTGCAGAAGTAACTGATGAAGTAGGTCTGCAGTGTCCAGCAGGTCTAAGTTTTTCTAGTGTTTTCCTCTTGAAAATGAGGTGTGCTTTTTCTTGATGATACACAAAGATGGTGAAGTTTCTCTCATTGTTTTATCCAGTTCTTTACAGAACCCTAATCACATTTTTCAAAATATTAGAGTTAGTTACTCATTCTTACTGTATGTGTCATGTCCTCTCTGCTGCCATAACTGAGGGCAGATAGGTTAACTAAGACCAGTCACTGTGGTACAAGTATCATACAATTGATTCCAGACTATCACACTTGCTATTGTTTCCCAAAATAACACTATTTGAAATAGGACAGTGGTCAGTGATGTTTTGTGAGAATAAATTCTTAAGCCTTGATTGGTAAAGACTGGAGGAAGAGAAGATGGGTTGGAGACTCAGCTGTGAGAGCAGCCACAGGCCACAAGGTGCAGCAAGTGCTCTTTTACAACGAGGACTGATAACCAAGTGGCAACCATGGTCCTTGTAAAATAAGCAAGAACCTGTTTCAACAGCAGCAAAACCTCCAGTGGCTTTAAAACATGATCATCTGTCTGAGATGTTTTCCCTGTTGGTGACATCAGTGCCCTTTCTTACAGCTCTGTTGGCTATCACTGTGGCAGGGTGTCCCAAATGGATCTGAAGGCACACTGCTGCAGAGGGCAGAGCATGCTCTTCACACCTCACCGTTCCAGGACCCAGTCCAGGGATTCTCTTCTTCTCTGCTGCTCATCTCACGCTGTAGTGACACTATTCAACTTATTATTGAATAGGAGAAAGCTATTCACTTTGATTTATTTGTGGTTTAGCAACTTTTCCCCCTTTGTTTGGTTAGTTTTCTGCTTAGCAAGCCAAGCTCACCCATCAGGGCAGCAGGTGAATGCCAGAGATGGTGCAAGGCAAAAGCAGGGAGAATGCATGGTTCAGAGTGGCACTTGCACAGGGAACAGCAGCCACAATTAATTATTAATTCAGCTCTGCCTGTCTTCTCTAAACTACTATCTTAAAAGAATGTATTTTGAAAAGGACACCTGACCTCGAAGATGAAAGATTTACCATTTGAATTTATCTTAAAGTGGACTTTTCTGGGCTGTGTCTGTTCAGAGTTGAGTTTTTTGGTTTGTTTTTGTTTTAAGTTGGTACCTACAGAGTGTTGACATAACTAGATTGGTATATTTCCAGCTATATCCTTGGCTGCATCAAAAGCAGCATGGGCAGCAGGTTGAGGAAGGTGATTCTCCCCCTCTACTTTGCTCTCAGGAGACCCCACTGGAGTACTGCATCCAGATCTGAGGCCCTCAATATAATAAGGACATGGACCTGTTGGGACAAATCCAAAGGAGGGCCACAAAGAATGATCAGAAGGCAGAGGCACCTCTGCTGTGTAGACAGACTGAGAAAGCTGGGGTTGTTCAGCCTGGAGAACAGAAAGTTCTGGCAACACCTTGGAGCAGCTTCCAGTACCAAGGGAGGCTACAGGAAAGCTGGAGAAGGACTTTTTGCAAGATCAGATAGTGACAGAACAGGGGGGAATGGCTTCAGACTGAAAGAGGGCTGGTTAAGATTTGCTATTAGAAGAAATTCTATACTNACTTTGATTGTGCTGCATATGAACATTACTAACAATTTTACACTGTCTTACCCTGTTTTTTCTTTTGATGGGCAACCTATGTTTTATTTATTCCATGTTGTCAATTTTGGTATACTGAAACTTGGTTTTGATGTAGAACTTAATTTTAATGTAGTGAGATTATTTTTCTTAAATATTTTATTTTAAAATTATTTTAACTAAAAAAACATGGTTTAGGTAAGTAAGAAAAAACAAATAGTACAACAGTTGTATTTCTAGTTCATATGTTATTTGAAAACTTCAGGGCAAATAAAATATGCAAAATGCTTTTATTTTAAAGTTTAGCATATAGAGAATTTTCATTGTCAGTATTAGATTTTTTTTTTAAATGAACTGTATTAGTCTCTCAAGGAAGGTACTAATATTATAATAGTGTTGAGTCCCAAGTCATGGAGAACCATTATGACAAATTCCTCATACTCTATTAATTCTCTAACAGTTGTTTCTTAGATGTGCAGAAGTAACTGATGAAGTAGGTCTGCAGTGTCCAGCAGGTCTAAGTTTTTCTAGTGTTTTCCTCTTGAAAATGAGGTGTGCTTTTTCTTGATGATACACAAAGATGGTGAAGTTTCTCTCATTGTTTTATCCAGTTCTTTACAGAACCCTAATCACATTTTTCAAAATATTAGAGTTAGTTACTCATTCTTACTGTATGTGTCATGTCCTCTCTGCTGCCATAACTGAGGGCAGATAGGTTAACTAAGACCAGTCACTGTGGTACAAGTATCATACAATTGATTCCAGACTATCACACTTGCTATTGTTTCCCAAAATAACACTATTTGAAATAGGACAGTGGTCAGTGATGTTTTGTGAGAATAAATTCTTAAGCCTTGATTGGTAAAGACTGGAGGAAGAGAAGATGGGTTGGAGACTCAGCTGTGAGAGCAGCCACAGGCCACAAGGTGCAGCAAGTGCTCTTTTACAACGAGGACTGATAACCAAGTGGCAACCATGGTCCTTGTAAAATAAGCAAGAACCTGTTTCAACAGCAGCAAAACCTCCAGTGGCTTTAAAACATGATCATCTGTCTGAGATGTTTTCCCTGTTGGTGACATCAGTGCCCTTTCTTACAGCTCTGTTGGCTATCACTGTGGCAGGGTGTCCCAAATGGATCTGAAGGCACACTGCTGCAGAGGGCAGAGCATGCTCTTCACACCTCACCGTTCCAGGACCCAGTCCAGGGATTCTCTTCTTCTCTGCTGCTCATCTCACGCTGTAGTGACACTATTCAACTTATTATTGAATAGGAGAAAGCTATTCACTTTGATTTATTTGTGGTTTAGCAACTTTTCCCCCTTTGTTTGGTTAGTTTTCTGCTTAGCAAGCCAAGCTCACCCATCAGGGCAGCAGGTGAATGCCAGAGATGGTGCAAGGCAAAAGCAGGGAGAATGCATGGTTCAGAGTGGCACTTGCACAGGGAACAGCAGCCACAATTAATTATTAATTCAGCTCTGCCTGTCTTCTCTAAACTACTATCTTAAAAGAATGTATTTTGAAAAGGACACCTGACCTCGAAGATGAAAGATTTACCATTTGAATTTATCTTAAAGTGGACTTTTCTGGGCTGTGTCTGTTCAGAGTTGAGTTTTTTGGTTTGTTTTTGTTTTAAGTTGGTACCTACAGAGTGTTGACATAACTAGATTGGTATATTGCCAGCTATATCCTTGGCTGCATCAAAAGCAGCATGGGCAGCAGGTTGAGGAAGGTGATTCTCCCCCTCTACTTTGCTCTCAGGAGACCCCACTGGAGTACTGCATCCAGATCTGAGGCCCTCAATATAATAAGGACATGGACCTGTTGGGACAAATCCAAAGGAGGGCCACAAAGAATGATCAGAAGGCAGAGGCACCTCTGCTGTGTAGACAGACTGAGAAAGCTGGGGTTGTTCAGCCTGGAGAACAGAAAGTTCTGGCAACACCTTGGAGCAGCTTCCAGTACCAAGGGAGGCTACAGGAAAGCTGGAGAAGGACTTTTTGCAAGATCAGATAGTGACAGAACAGGGGGGAATGGCTTCAGACTGAAAGAGGGCTGGTTAAGATTTGCTATTAGAAGAAATTCTATACTGTGAGAGTGGTGAGACACTGGCACAGGTTGTCCAGAGAAGCTGGGGCTGCCCTATCCCTGAAAGTGTTCAAGGTCAGGTTGGGTGGGGCTTTGAGCAACCTGGTCTAGTGGAAGGTGTCCCTGCCCATGGCAAGTGAGTTGGAACTGGATGATTTTTAAGGTCTTTTCAATCCAAACCATTCTGTGATCTAAGAATTAATGGCAATATGCTTCTTATTCTTTTTTTTTTCCTCCAAAAGTGCTCTTCTCTAACAGGAATTCTCAGCCCTAAAGAGGGATGTGGTGAAGAGTAGGTTTTAATGTGTGAAGTAAGCCTGTTAAAATTACCAAAAGACATAGAAAGTCTAGAAGACAACTCTAAAACTTTACTGACTGATTAGGATTGAAGTAAAATTTGTAAATTAGAGAAAATTATGTTTAAGTGGGGAAAAAGTGGTGAGGACTGCTGGACTACATGTCCAGAATATTGCCTTCTGCAGCACCAAACTCAGGAGAGAAGAGATGAAAGATTACATACAAGTTTCTGCAAAAACTTTGTGAACTTTACACATTGGTTATGGGTTGCTTTTCTTGTACATTATCTGAGCATTATCTTGTACATTATCTGTATTTAATGAGACTGCACAGATGTCACAATTTTTCAAAGGCTGGGGATCAGAACAAAAGAAGTACAGAAATTTTTATATTTAAAACTTTTTTAAAATAAAATATTTGTTTAATTTTGGAGGTATTATTTTATAATAGCCATTATATGGAAAAAAGAATTCTCCAAGTCTTAGGTGAAGCATGTAGTCATAGAGCAAATGACAAGCAAAAGCTGTAGTGTTTGATTCAGGAATTTAGAATGTAGCAATAAAACCTGTATTTCTTCAGTGCATGGAGATTACTTTAAAATGCGTTTTCTGCATGTCCTTTTGTATGTTCAGATAAATCCACTCTGGACTGTTTTTGAGGTACATGTCAGCAAGCAATTAAATACTGGTTTGACGGTTTCAATCAACTTCTATGCAACTTGCAGCACATTTTTGCAGTACTGTCAAAACATGCATACCCACAGGACATGAAAATTATGTGAATTTAATTTAAATCTAAATCACTGATTCTAATGTGAGACTAATTGAAATAAACCCTTTATTATCACTTGAATTAAGTCAGTAGGAGATACCAACTAGTACCTGTGATTGTGGAATTTCACAGCTAAGAAATATAATATTGGGGTGCTTGTGAACATGTGCATCATTGCACACATCAAGCAACAGATTTGTTCTTCTTTGCTATAGGTAGTTAAAGGATACATTTGAGGCCCTGTAGCACCTTAAGGAAGCAGTGTGTATATGAGGACAAAAGTAATAAACTTCAGAAACCACTTCAAGGTGCAGCAGCATTGCTCCTATAAGAAATACTGGTTTTGTGTATTGTGAGTTCATTAACTCTTTGTGTATCATTTAGCATTATTGAATTAGTAAATTAGTAAATATTATCAGTAAATTATGTCAATAAATATTATTTTTAAATGCTCAAAAACTTTTAGAGACTTAGAGCAGTGGAAAAAGTTGTATGACAGAAGTACTGAAAGATGTGTTGTGTCCATGAGCTCACTTGAAGAATTCAGGTTTAAGTGTAGGAGGAGGGATGTATGTTCTTTGTTGGGTTACTTTCATGGGTTATCCTAGAAGTACCTGAGCATGATGTTTACCTAATGAAGTACCTGAGCCACCTGCAGTGGTACTGCTGAACCCATGGCACTGGTGAGGTGCCCAAGTGTTTGAAGTCATTTATAAGCAATTGAGAACAAAGACTGGGTTTTACGTGATTGTGCAATATTAACTCCAGCTATTTTGGAAAGACAGTGGGATTGCTTCTTGGTACTTCAGCTTGCCTAGATTAGATTTGAAGGTTTACAGCAAGAAAGCTGTGTCCAACTCAAAATGGAAACAGAACTTGTTCTTAATTTTGTTGTTATGATAGTTCATCTTCAATAAGACAAACTGGTCTTTAGGAACCCCTAGGGGATCTGACCAAGAAACAAGAAATCCTGTGCTAGACATTAAATAAACACTTTCTGAAAAGATGATGCTTTCCTAAGAAAGCAGAGGGCACGTTGTCTTTTTTTACAGTGTTAGAGGCCGATTTTAAAATGTGATTTGCATACATTTTGACACCTATATGGACAACACTTTCTTGGCCTGGGTAGAGAATAAAAAGGGAGAAAACCATGTTTGTTATAAATCTCTGTATGAATAGGATGGAGCATGCAAGGACTAACTGAAATCAAGTGAAAGGGAGTAGAGTAGCTGTTCCTTGCCTCAAATATGGACAAATTCTGATACCAGAAAAATAAAAGGCACTCTCTCAGGATATGGATATATGTCAGTCCTTCTAAGATTTCCCAAAATAACAGTCTAGTTTATAGATTTAAGAGTGGATTGTGCAGGACTGGGGCACTCCTCAAGTAAAGCAGTGTTCCTCATTTTCCTAAGAGATTAACAATCCAGAATCCTATGGAGTTTCTGGAGGAGCTGCTGTGAAAAGTTGGGATTGCTGTGGCAATCGTCTCATCTGTAAGGTAGTGTAAGCATAACTGAGTGTCTGTCAAGCACCACTTGTTAGTTGGAGCTTTGTACTGTTCCTCAGTACAACAGTTTGATTTGTTTATGAACGTCTGTATGCTTCAAGAGTAAAAGGATTGTCTTATAGGCCACAAACACAGCTTTGTAAAGTGTGGTTCTGAAAATGGATCAGATGCTTCATTTTTTGGAGGAGTTGAGTCGGGATAATTGGAATTCATACAAATCTGGGTCCTCTGCCTTCTTTTCTCTTAAATGTGGTTTAGATAAGATGTCTGCAGAATGATCAGCTAGAGGTTCAGAGATTCTTCTGAAATCTTCTGATTATTATTCTTCTTCTGATTCTCCATATTAAAAATCAGTGCAATTTTGGCTTTCTCAAGCATTCTGACTTGCATTTCTCTAACATTTCCCTCTTCTGTCCTTTTGTGCAGAAATATCTATGGTACTGAAACATAAGAAACCTTATCTGGGTGAGATTAACATATAGATACAGAAAAACCTGAAACACTTCATACAGCTGCCGCTCAAATGTACATGCTGGTGTTTTATTGGGTTAAATGTTTTTGCCTGAAGTCTCTTCTGGTTTTGCTGGTGTTGAATTGCCAAAGCTGTAGCCTTGTTTCTAGGTGGGAAAAAAATTCTGCATGTTGACCTACCTAGCAGTACAAGGAAACAAAATTAATTTTAGCACTGGTTTAGGCCCTCACAGCTTTAGCAAGAAACACGGCTACTCCCAACAGATTGGACTCTGGCTTCTGCATTTTAAAGTTTTAGTCCCAATACATATTCCAGACTAGGTGGTCTCCATGTGCTGGGTACTAAGAAATGTTCCTGGGTTCAAGTAGCTTAAATGTGCAAGCTGTCTGATAATGCCAGTGTCCATCAGGAAAACACTTAATATTTAAATTTTGGGCCTCATGTTGAAAATTCTATGGGAGAATTCTGATGCATAGCATAAAAGAGTCACCATAAAGTGCTACTGGCATATCGCTTTTTTTCAATAGGCACAAACCCAATTTCATCAGTCCAAATCTAACTACAGAGATTAGATGTTTTCTTTTCAAGATAAGCTTAAAAACACCCTGATATCCTAACTTCATGCTGACATTAGGCAAGTTAATGTCTATATCTAGGCTTTGGTAAGTAGACAGTCTTATTAATGGTTTTATATGTAGTATAACTATAACCAGAAACACATTTATGGCCTGAAAACAAGTTACAAAAGAATCATTCTTAGCTACTCCTTATTTCATAGCCCACTTAATTAAAGCTTGCAAGATGAGCAAGGAAAGTGATCCCTCACCGAAAAAAATCCTTTCCCCCATATTACCTACAATGAATAGTTCTTTTAACTATTGACTAGTTTTGTTCTTAGCCTTTCTGCAGACTGTGGGTTCTGTGCAGAAATTTCTGTATTAAGATTCTAGAGTTAGAAAATATTTCCTGTGCACTATTTTCTGAATATGATTAAATGTAGAACTTGTCTGTCAATTAGCACAAACTGTCTCTGTTAGTATCATACTGTATAAAGATAAATATTTACAAAAGTTAATCATAAGATGAAGGTCTTCAGCTCAACTGTAAAAGTCCTTTCCTATTTAAATATGTCTTAATATTGTTAATAAATTTCCCATTTTAGATTGCAAACTAAAGAATTGGTTATCACTTCCTGAAACATTTGGTTTAGGTGATTTATTGGTGGATCACTTGAGATGCCCAATATTAAGGTACGAAAAACTGTCAACATCCTGATTTTATCTTAAACAAAAGCTAACATCAGCCTTGGTTTTCAGAAGATGGATGTTTATTTTCAGATAGTGAAAACTCCTGCTGGATTGTTTGCATGGTTACTATGCCTATTCCCTCCCCCGCCCCCCCCAAATTCTGATACGTTGTTTTATTACTTTATAGAAGTTAACTCTCCCTCAACATTACCCTGTATTATAGTCTAAATATTCATGACCACTCGCTGCCTTCTTGGCCGTTCAACACCTGTGATATGACCTTTATCACATGCTGACTTGAGGCAGCAATCACCATTCACTTTGCAGCAGCCTCGCAGCCCCGTGGATGCCCAGGATTGTGTGTTACAGCATGCTTTGACAGCTGCTCCACAGGCATGAATCTGAGATGTGGAAATTCGTATTAGCTGTGTGTAATAAACCCAGAAACTCCTCACCATAAAGTGATGGAGGTATACCACACAACCACTGGTTCCTTTCAACCTTCTATTTCTCACCTTAGCTGGACCTTTTTACGAGCGTACATTTTTGCTGGCTTTTTTTCCCAGTCAGTTTTAAACATTGTACCTATTTGTCTTGTTATTTACTTGCATGTTGATATTACTTGCCTATTATTTCTATACCTATTATTGTTTCTTCTGCTTATTTATACGTCCATATTTTATTGTATCTCATTATTCCTTGGCTTCAGTGATTGGCTTTTCTGTGAGGCATGTACACCTGCAGTGAATGATTTCCTAAACAGGAATCCCAGAAGCTATTTTGTTTAGCTAGGCTTTTGCCTCAAACATAATTTTGTTTTTTACTACAAGTCCATGTTCAAATTAAATTAAAAACAAAACAACTGAACAAAGCCACAAGCCAACTTCTTATGCACCTTCAAAGATCTGTTGACTAAATTTCTGGTCTCCATTTTTGGGTCCAGTGGGTCAGGATGTCTTGAATCCAGATCTCTCTTCTGTCCAGCTGAAATTGCTGCCAGAAGGACCCACACTGCCCTCTGAAGAGCTTACTTTCTGTAAGTAATCTTTGAGAGTTCCTGTTCTGTTTTCACGCTCCCCATCTTCTTCAAAGGCCTCAGGCAGAAGAGTCTGTGATTAAGATAGAAACCTGAATAAATTGGGGCCATTCCTGCTCCTGCCCCACTGGGATCCCTGCACAGTCAGGAGGGTGTGCAGGCAGGGAGTGCAGCACCCCAGAGAACATCTTCCAGCTTAATTTCCTGGGGAACACCACTCCATGTATGTGTTCAAATATATAGAATTTAATCCTGAAACATTGTAAAATACCTTGCAGTGTGAGCTAGCATTTGTTAGTGTTTCATGTTGGACACAGCCCTGACAATAAATCTGCATTTAAACTGAGGTCCCATGCTGATCTGCTGCAAATTGCTGGGTTTGGCTGGGTTTAGTGGACAAGCCAGCAACTCCCTGGCTGCAAGAGGAGTTGCATGTATGTGAGAAGAGCTGAATGGCTGCCCATTTAAATATAGTTGAAACAAATTACTTGTAATGGTATCAGGTAAACATTAAACATACTGCCATTCCAAATCTTGAGTTATGCCAGAGGAAGTATTTCTGGTTAATGGGGAACCCACCACTTCCAGCAGCAGTCACTTGGCTGAGGGTTTACACAGGGATGCTTTAATATGCAGAGCTGTGCCACAGCAAAGCTCAGCTTGTTGACAGAACTTTTTATTTTGGGTGGTGACACCATAGCTCTGATATCTGCATACTTGTGAGTATGGAGTACTTGTAAGAAGAAAAATAGGTGATAAAGACCTTTGTGTTTATCCAGTAGCTGACTGTAACAGGATCTTAATCTACTTGGTCCGCTTGTACTCCAATGTGTAAAAATCAAAGATAATCAGATCCTCAGAAGCTTAATTTTTTATTACCAGTTACCATACATTTTTGTGTGGAGTTCAGAATCTGAATTTGGAGTTAACCGGACAGTGTGTGAATCCTTGCCCGCAGTGGCTGAAGCTGTGGCACTGTTGATCGAAGGACTGACTTTCCCTAAGCCTTCCAAAACTAAATTAGAAGTTTGACGAGTTTTCGGGAGAAAAATCGTGTGATAAGTGAAACGAGTTTTGCTTTTTAACTCGGCTGATCCTGACCTCTCGCTGCTGGGGCTTTCCCCGCTCGTCGCGAGAATAGGGACGGCGCGGAGCAGCAAGACGGATGTCGGGAGCGGGCGGCGGCGGCTCCGNCCTCCGCTCCCGGCAGCCTCCCGGCCGCTGACGGCGCCTGCGGCCCGGCGGCCCCCGCCGAAGGACGGCCCGGAGCCCCGCAGGCGGAGCTGTCAGCGCGCCAGGGGAAGGTGCTGCTGGTGGGCTCAACGTGAGTGAGGGTCGCTGCAGATCCTGCCTTGCTTTGTTGCTGCTGTGGTCGAGCGGCGTGAGAAACATGGTGTAGGAGCCGCACGAGGCTGTAGGACGCGGCTGTTGCTGGAGGAAAACATCCCCAGCCTTACATACCTGCGCGGTGGGGAGGGAGTGACACGTGGTTAAGGGCTGCCGGCAGCACCTGCGGTCTCCGAGGGAGCTGAGGCGTTCCAGGGTGCAAGGATGCAATCGAGCTCCCGCTCCGGGGGCTGCTCCTGCGCTCAGCCTTGTGCAGGAAGCCGGAGCGCAGCTCTGGCCTGCGTGACTGAGTGTGGCAATGCCTCTTGTGCACCGAAGACCTTTTAAAACTGGCCTGATGGTTCACAGTAATGTAAGTGAGCAAATCAGGTATAGGTACATGAAGGAGGGGAGAGAATAGCAGTTCGTTACTTTAGCAAAGAAGGACAAAATAGGTTTGAGTATGAGTATTTTAGACTCAGAACAGGAAGTGCCAATACTGAAGCTTCATGCATAACCAGAACTTTGACCCTTGGTTATCTGTACTGTGATTATTTTTACTTCTTTTGCCAACTGTATCAGCATGCTGTCATGCAGATATGATAGTTCGTGTTGGAATCTAATACAGTCTGTGATTTTTATTTTTGTCTGCACAAATCTACACAAATTATTGCGAAGATTTTTAGCTTGAGAGCAGACACTAAGATCCATTTGCTGCAGCCTCAGAAAGGTTAAAGAAAAATGCATGCAGGTAACCCATATTTTCAAGAAGTCATCTTGATTTCTCCCTGAAGTATGTGTTTGTGTGTTCTGTGGTTTTGTTTTGCCAATTTTTTGGTATATTTCACATGTGCCAATGTGGTTAAAAAATAATGCTAACTATTATTACATTGGTAATGGGTAGGATTTTAGAAATATATAATTCATGGAAGGTTTTTAAAAATTTGATTAATAACATGACAGCGGTACGAAAGTAGTTTAAACAAAATATGCCAGTGGGAAACTGCTGACTCTTGAATTGTCAGCTGTCAACTTTTTTATGCTCTGTATTATTTGTATTCCGTAGAGGTTTTTAAATAAAGAGCGAGGTAGTTGCTGAGTGTTTGCTTTTGGAATGGCTCTAGAGGGCTCAATATGGCTCTAGATGTCTAAGCTCAATTTAAATGATTTCATTTTTTAAAAACTAAATTTCATTTAAAACTTTCATGATACTGAATTATTCTTTAAATATATCTGATTTCTCTCAGTGTGCAGTTCTTGGAAAGAGAGGGATTACCTGCAAGCTTTAAGGGCTAAATAGTATCAGGTTTAATGTCGGTATTACCGCTCTACCTCTGCTGTGCTGTGGTATGAATTACAGCTGGATTACTTGCTGGGTGCATGGATTACATTCTCCCTCTATTTGTTCTAATGAACTTAAAAGGAGGAAAACAGAAAGTTCTATATCTCTGTTACATTTTTCTAAATGGTTGTGAATCTAAGTGATGCTAGAAAACTTAATTAGACTTTTAAGGGGGAAAAATAAAAGCTACTTGTTTAGTTGAAACCAGTGTTATCTGGTAGGAGTGTCTGTCTAAGTCTGTGAAATACTATGGCTGTTAAGTGAGAAATGTCCCGAGGTATCTAACCAGTGTTGCTTTATATTTAATTAAAATACAGAGCCAGCATAGAATGATTTGTTTAAAACTCACTATGTACCAGATTTTGACAGGTAATTATAAAGAGGAAAACAGAAGTCCTACAAAAGTAGTCCATGTAACTCTGGTGTTTAATAATTCTACCGTTAGCCAGGAAGGGAGAGCATGTAATAGTTGTAACTCCTAAACTGGCATAAAATTACTAACAAGAGAGAGGCCCCTGACACAGGATAAATCAAGATTGCTTGTGAAAGAGGGCTCAGCAGGCCTTTTTCAGGATATTGACTCTATGAGGCTGCATCTGGAGACAACAATACACACTGTATTTGCAGGGCAAGAGCAGCCTATTCTAGGAAGCAAATGCCAGAAGACTCAAGGTTGTGTTATACAATGTGCCCGGTCTCCATCCACACACTGTAGTTCAGCCATGGATTAATACCAGATTGAAGCCAAAAGTGTGCCAGGAATGTTTTGAAAGGGAAGAAGAGCAGAAAAAGAAATTGCATCTCTTTTTGATTCGTGGTACGACTGCAGCTGTAACATGCAATGCCCGATGCCAGCTGCCACACTTTGCTCTGGGGCCTTCAGGCCATAAAAGTTCACTGTCCTTTTCTGAGTGCCACCTCTGATGTTCTCTGAAAGTGTTTCATAGTCTGTTGCTAATCAAGTTCTTGGCTAAAATTGATATCTTAGAGTGGGAGGAGCAGTAAGGGAGCAGAAATTTTATGTAAGTGTGGTTCACATGTATGTGCTTGACAGATCTGCAGCCAATTATCTGGAAGTTACAGGGTGAAATTTACCGTGGCAGTAGCCCCCGATACTTTGGTATTTTTCTGATACGTTGAGCAAAGCAGTGAGTTTTTTCAGTGAATGAGTTAGTGCAGTGCTTTTGTTTTTATGCTCTTCCCTAGTTTGATGAGGCTAAGAGGCAGAGGAGAGCGTTGACCTAATCTTGTTACAATAAACAAGAGGTAAAGACTTCTAAACCTTCTGTTGATGTGATTGTTGGATGTTTAACAGTCTTTTGTTCCCCGTTGTTTACAGTAATTGAGTCTTTTCCCTTCCAGTGCTTGTGCTGCTGTCCTCATTAGTGTGTATTCCAAGATAAATACCATACACGAGACTTGCAAATACTGTACAGCAGATCTGTTCTCTGGTTTTGTTTGCTGAATGTTACACCTTCCAAAATACTAATGAAGTCCCTAATACTGAGAATAGACCTCATGTCCCTAGGTAAAACAGCAAAGACAGACAGCAGACCTTTTGTAACTGCCACTGCTAACACCTTCTAGGCAGTAGGCATTTAAGGATCTGAAATGTTGGGAGAAATAAGAAAAAATAAAACTGGCGGTTCTCTTGTAAGTAATATCTATCATAGTGAATGTGCTTTTGAACTGTTTTTTCCTTGAATTACTTTTTTTTCGGACCTTAAGCAACTTGGAAAGTCAAGGAATTTGGGACTAGGGAGAAGTAAGGAAGGGGGGTAATAAGGTTGTAGATTTAGGACCTGCAGATTTTCTCAAGTGTTACAATGATCTGATGGGATAGATAACCCTCTTCCTCTATCCCATCCTGTGCTCAGTGATCCTCTGTTTCTAGCTATCATTTCAAACTACTTGAGCAGTTCAGTGTAAATAAACCTTTTTCTCTCGGTATTTAGATACAGTAGGCAAATCCCAGGGATGATAGCTTAGGCATGGTTAGTTTTGGTTCACTTGTTAGCCATTGCTGGTTAAATCTGCTGTACTGTCTAGCTAACAATTGGCAGACTCAGCAAAAAGCTTTAGAAATTACTTGCTCTGTGATCCATTTGCCAAATACAGAGTTTAGTTCCTCCTCTGTAACCAAGCTGGAGTCGGTTGATTATAGCTAAGATCTATCATGCCAGTATCCTGCTTGTTGTCCTTGCCCTGTCTCTTTGGTCAAGAGACTCCCATTGCTGGAAAAAAAAAAATTGAATCTCAAATTCCTCTAATTTAGAAGTATCTTTTGTTATGTCTAAACGGTAGGATTTCTTTCAACCATATAACATGAATTTGGTGAGAAGGGACAACTTCCAGAAGATCATAGATCTTCTAGAGTTTGCTGTCTCCTGACAGATGGAGAAAGCTTTCAGTCCTTGAGCAAGAACACAGATAGTCTGATTCAGAGGAAGCAATTGGTAGGTAAGAAATGTCACGTTGGATTTTTTCCATTTCCTTCCCTTTTTTTAATCTACCTTTGTATTTCACTGTCAATTACACTTTTGGCATTGTGGCCAGGAAAACAGCTTCATGCTGGGTTGATATTGCTGTGGCTGTGTTTTTCCTGAAGTTAGAAAAGTACTTGTTTTAATTTTCCCCTCATTTAGAATATCTGGTTTAAATGACTAAACTTTAAATTGTAATCTCAAGTGATCTCACAGCTCAGTCCCTCTGCACAGAGGCCACCCCAGCTGTGTTTGAGGTGCCTGCTCTTTGCCATGCTGGCTGGTGCCTGGCTCCTGCCTTGTCGCAAGTATCTTGTGCTTGTCTGCACCCAGCTCCGTGCCGGAGGCCGCAGCCCTGACATAGAATGCAGGAATGCACACAGCCAGCTCGGGCTTGACACTGTGCCTGAGTTAGTAAAAATTCTTGGGACCCAGAGCATGGGGGTAACACTGCCAGGCAGTGGCTTTGTCTGAAGTCTTTGCCATTTTCCTCAGTGCTCTTGCCTTTGGAAGTGATATACAGAAACAACCAAAGTGACTCACTTCAGATTGAAAAAAGGACTTTAGTCTTATGCTGAAAAAAATATGCTGTGTAATTTTTAAAACCACAATGTCCCTAGAAGTGTAGGGACATTTGCACCGAGCTGCACCTCTGCTAATGAGCCCAGCTGGAGCTGATTTGTTTCTGCATCTCTGGTACAGATAATCTGACCATGGATAATTGAGTGTTGACTCTATAAATAACCCACTTTGAAATCCTTGTCTTAAAATTGTTTTCTCTTCTTCCTGTTAGCTTCCAAGCTTACTTTCTGTAGTCATTTCATGGCTGACCAAGGGTTACTCTCATGTCTTGGCAAACATATGTCCTATTCCTATCTTCCCACCTGAAGTGAAATGTTATACCAAGCATGGGTGAAACCAGGTTCTAGCACTATAAAAAGCCAGCTAAGTCCTAGTAAGAAATAATCATCCTAATGTTTTACATATGCTCCAATTGACTGTTGTGGTTTAAACCAAAAATGACTGACACACATGAAATATTTGATACCTTGGAAAGATCCTCGATATTGCATGCTTCTTCTTCTATGCTATTGCAAGA
The DNA here is from genome assembly GCA_013396995.1 of Dicaeum eximium. Lineage (NCBI taxonomy): Eukaryota > Metazoa > Chordata > Aves > Passeriformes > Dicaeidae > Dicaeum > Dicaeum eximium. The sequence goes on along the minus strand of VWZP01008265.1, from coordinate 529,140 downwards.
TATTGCATGCTTCTTCTCAGGGAGATCCTTTTACATATATAATAGTTAAATGTCTTTAGGTAAAGCTGGTTCATTTGTATGGACTTGCTTCAAGTTGGACTTCTAATGATCTTGGTTTGTTTGGTTATTGTCCATGTTAAAACTCACAAGAATTGTTCTGAGTTCAGCTATACCTTGCTTTAATTAGATTGTTTTCCTATTAGCTTATAGAAGTAATTATAGAAAGTAATTAGAATGCCTCATAGGAAAAATATCCTGTGTCTTCAGCTGGTGAGCACCTACACATTTTTTTCCCAAAAGTTTTTCTAAAATATGGTGTGTGTGTGCTTCTGAGAAGACCCATGGAAAGTTGGAGCCATCTGCACTGGATGACAGGTTGTTCAGGGCATTGGAAGTGGGAGACAGGAAAACAATTGCACAGCTGTGCTGTCACAGCAGCTCATGCACCTTGGTATGTAGCTGTACTGGAAATCACTTGTCTCTTTTCCCTGTGTCATTCTTGCCACATTATTCTGTAACAGAGGCAACATCAGTGGATGAATAAACTTGGAATGCTTTAAATTAAGATCTGCACTCCAGTGGCTGTGTGGCCCTGGAAAATGCCTTTCTTCACACAGCATCTGAAACACTGACCATGCTTCAACAAACTTTGGAAGACTCAACTTGAAAAAAACTGACCAAATACCTATCTGAGAAAAAATCTTTTATATATATATATATAGGTATAGTATAGGTATAGCAGACATTTAATACTGTAGACATAAAAAACTTTCATTACAAGCAATGAAGGGAAAGTTGTTAAATTATGAGTGGAGAAATAGTTTATCCAAAAAAAGTAATTTATAGTATGAGAAGTTCATTGCAGTGATGAATGGTCAAGAGGTGCATGAAGAGGCAGAATATGAAGTAGTTGTCATTTGGACTCTGAGAGGTTGATTTGCATTTATTTCATTCATGTGCAGTTAGGTCTGAGTTTCTTTAGTTTGCACAGTTAGAAGTCATAAATGACGCAAGTTAAAGTGCAAACCAAGTTTAGAATTAAGAAGCTGTATGTAAACAGAGAACTGAAAAGTTTTTTAGGAGGGGAACAGATTAAAAATGCCCTAGAAACCCGCTTTTGTATTTGGGTATGTTTTTCAGTGTTGTCTCTTGTGGTTTTTTTCTGTAGAAGGTTAAGAGTTTGGTTTCTTGTTTGTAAAAGCTATTGTATGTAATGAGGGAAAATGAACAAGTGACTTCTTCAGGAATTGTTTTTCCACATTCATTTTGGAGGCTGTGTTTTAACGGGTTATCACTTGTGGTTATTCATGCAGCATTCTAAATAATAGATTTTCTTACCTCTGGCAAATAACGTGCTTGAAAGATGAGTGAACTGATGTATCTAAAACGTCTGGAATGAGGAAATACTCTGAACTGACAGTTATGCTGCTTTTGTAGCAGGTTTTGATAAAGCCAATTGAAACTTAAACATAGGCTCATTTCATTTTCAAAACAAAACAGTGTTCCTAGCTGGGCAGATCTGTATGGTTACCTGGATTTTGAAATTATGTCAGAATATTCCAAGGGAAATACTTTGATGCCTTGGAATACCCATGAGGAGTGGCAAACACAGAAAAGCAAGTTTAAAAAATTGTTATGTAGATTTTAGCTTGGATTTCCTAAAGTATTAGAATTATTGTAATAATGCTGTTAATAAGAAAAACAATAATAGCAATAAATCTTATGTGATTGTATCTATTTTCAGTTTTGTCTGAGAATTTTTAGCTCTTAGCTAATTCGGTTCACAGATCCAAAGTTTCAGCAGTCTTGTGAAAACCAGCAACTGTGTGGAGACAGCTTAAATAATGTGGCCCAGAGAACAGTATTCCATGTGGCAGTAGCACATTTGCAGCTTGTATTGACAGCTGGCACATGTCTACCTGCAGACCAAACATGGCTTATCCCTTGGGGAGAGGGACAAAGGGCTATGGATACAGGATGAAATGATGGGGCTGCTGGGGGACAAAGAAGCTCGGGGTCGGAGATGGAGCAATTTACAATTCAAACCTGTGTATTTTTAGGGGGAAAAAAATTCTGTTATTTCTCTGCTTAAAAACAGCTTGTTAAGAAATACATTGATTCACCAGGTGCTGGGTTTGGATCCCAAGTAACAATAAAAGCCAGAAGATTTAAACAACATCTCATATGCAAGTCCTGTGAAGATGTTATTCTGGGCTAATATCAGTGAAGTTACTGTTTCTCTAGAAGTTATTTGTATGGAATGATAAAATGAGATAATGATATGTGATCTTGATATTGAATAAAATCTGGTGTCATGTTTTTCACAGAGCCAGGTGAAGAGCATGTCACCCAAAAATGATAGCCTGTTTTCTTGGAGTCATAGTACGGCACTGTTTTTTTCCAAACCACCTCAGTAGTCCCATCTCACTCTGCAATGGCTTATCTTTTCCTAACAGTAAAAAGAAATAACATTATATATTTATGGACTAAGTAAAATATTAAAGAAACATTAAACATTTCTGGTTTATGATTGATGAGGGGAAACATTTAATTTGTTCTTAAAGCAATAATGTACATAAATTGCTTTATTTTGTTATGTAAATATAATTAAAGATGGAAATAGAGATACAGTGAAATACTTTACCTCATAAGTATAAATGAAAAAAAATATGTGTCATTAGATGACCTTGAATGTGAAAGATCTGCCTGAGGGAACAGGTCTATTACATGGTACAAAGCATGAGAGGATGACAGTACTAAATTTTCCTCTATTTTGCAACAGTCTGGAGTGTAATTATTTACGTCAGGTGTTTGAATAAATGAATAGGTGATTTGTTTATAAATTTGTACATTTAGCCAAATAAAAGGTTTCTCTTCACATATAAAATCACCCACACAATTCTGATTTGTTGTCAGTATTTACCTTTGAGAGTACCGTGGCTTGACTGCTAGGAATATTTTAGCATTTCATCTGATGTGTCTGTCCTAAGTTTAGGGCTGATAATGCATTTCCATCCTCTGAGTACAAAAATGGTAGGAATGAGGGTCAACAGGTAGTAAGATACCAATGCAAAAGGATGGTGAGGGCTGTCCTTGTGGTGCTGGACACAAGGTTTGATGTGATATTTAGCTCAGACTCTTGTTGCTCTTTTTACCTGAGCTCCTCCAGCAGAATGTGAGATTTCTATGCATAAGCTTTCCTTGCCTTTCTTTGGTAGGCTGTCACTCAAAAAAGTGTGTACCCAAGATTCGTTTGCTCCATTACTTTTTTTTTTTGCCTGGGGATTTTTGCCCTTGCTGAGCTGAGAAATACGGAGTTGAAAATTGTCATTTTTTTCTGCAGTAGCAATGCATCAGGTGGCAAATGCTGGTTATACGTGTGGAATTGTGTCATTACAGGAGTGATGAATTCCTACTTAAGTCTTCAATTCCTTTTTTAATCAAGTTAATACCCTAAATCATTAATATCCCCTTTTATAGCTGTAGAAACAGGCCTTGACACTAGAGTTAAATCTAGGTCTTCCTGCTCAGTGATGTGATGACTGACATTGTCACCAGGACAGGGTATTCACACTTCTATTGCTTTCCTGTCTGTCTGATACTTCAGTGATACCTTGAAGCTTCATATTTGTATCTCAAAGTCCTTATAAAAGAAGCAGGCAAGTATCCAGAAGCTTCCGTTTACATTTAGGATAATTAATTGCACTATTTGAAGCATTTTTTGGAGTTCCATTTGACCTTTCTTTTCATGCTTTTTATTCAAGAGGAATAACAGTGTTCTGAGAAGTGCTGTGTGTGGCTCTTTATGGAGTTTTGCCATTTTTAAGATACTTGGCCATGTAAAATAGTGATAGTCTAGAGATTATTTCTCATGTGTTTTATAATTATCCTGACTAATGCCAGGTTATCCCATAAATAAAAGAATTTCCAGGAGAACATCAGGTTCATCCTACTGTGTTATACACAAATGCTCTCCTTCTTTCCTGGATCAAGGAAGTAAAATTTCAGTGTCTTTTTCTAAATATACTCTTGTGGGTTTTGCTGCTTTTAATTTTGCACTTTGGTTCATTTCTCCACTTACTTGAGTTGTATCAACAATTATCAAAAAAAGAAAAAAGAAAGGAAAAAAAGAAAAAAAAAAAAAAAGCCCTGCAGCCGTTTTCAGCTCGTGTTGTTCTTGGCATGGGTTCAGTTCTGGTGTCCAACTGGTAGGACCGAAACTTGGTGCTTAACAAGTGCCTGTAGTCAAAACAGTTGGTGTGTGCGAGCACAGATCTGGTATTTGCTGCGGCAGGTCATCTGCCGGATTTTTCCCCGTGTGCAGAATACCTAATCACATTGCTGTGTTTCTCTGACGGCATCTGTGGCAATGTGAATCGCTTCACATTCCAAAAGTACATGTTTACAGTCGTCGTAGAATCAGATTAAGTTGGCAGCCTGCTTCTCTCTGTAAGTGGCTCAGTTTACATTTCTTCTTCTAGCAGGATGTTTTGCATAATTTTGCTGATCCTACTCACTTGTAGACTTTGTGAAATGGAGAATTGCTTTAGTGGGTTTCTGTCAGAAAGCGAAGCTTGTGTTTATTGTAAATAAACACCAGCAGAACGGTGGTTATTTTAGCACTTGATAATTTCCCAATTATGTCATTTGACCTGGAATGAAGCTTGTGATTGTTGAGCAGTGTTTTATGCAGTGGATCAGCCCGGGGGTTGGAGCTGGCAGTTTATTTCCTTTGTCAGTTTACAAGAAGTATCAAAATGAAACCGACTCTGCTGTTTCCTTTCCAGTGCGCAGTGCAAGAAGGGTGGAACAGTTTGCAGATATTATTTCCAAACTTTTTCAGCTGGACTTGGAATAGTGTTTTGTCAAAAAAGCTGGTAAAGTTATCCTTCAATCTTGCAACATTATGCTGTAGTTTGCTAACTTCAAATACAATTTTATTTTTGTTTAAACTCACGTACCGGGTTTTGTTAGTGTTTTTGCAGACTGTGGCTGCAAAATGAAAATGCTTACAAGGTGTTTATGAATTCTTGTTATGAACCAGCTGCCAGTTCCTGCAGGATGACACATTCTGAAAGAGTCTAGGTTGTTCATTTTCTGGTTGCTGGCTGTTGCTTTTCGGGCATGTGTGGGTTTTTTTCTGTTTTGGTTTTAGGCATTAGGATCAATGCCAAGTACATTTGCAAACTTTGAACTGGGATCAGAGCAAGGTGGTAGGTTTCATTTACGGTTTATTGAAATTGTAAGTATACATTGCTCAACTTTGCACAGTGAAAGGCTGTGCAACAAAACATCTCAGAATATAATGTAAATAGAAAAATGTAATTTGTGCTTAGGCGGTGTATGAGTTACCATGGGTAACATCTTCATCCATGGGACTATGAGATACTAAATTTCATTACCATCTTCTTAAATACTGTAAATGGGGAGTAACAGTATTCATATTGTGTTAAGGGCAGTTGGATCAGTATCTTTATGCTATTCCAAGTAAAAGGACTATGAACTCAGGTGTTGTGATGAATACAAGCTTAAAAAGGAGTTTTATTATTCTATAAATGTTTACTAGCAGTAAATAACTTTCTTACCTTTCTGAGTTTTAGCAATTAAATTTTGTTTGTTTTTACCAAGTATAACACCAAGCTATAATCCATATTGGGTCTCTTGAGTTATTCATGGGTCAACCTAAAATTGGTTTTTGCTTAAGGCCTCTTGTACACAGGAAGTCAGATCATGCTAAACAACAGTAATGTTTCAAAATAACTCGTGCTGACAAAGTTTTAGTGTCTCTCTTCTGACAACATGAGGGTTTTTTTTCTTGTTTTGTTTCAAGTATCTGAAAAAAAAAGCATTGACAGATGAAAGACATATCCTTCTCTATGCTCAAACGATACCATTACATTTTTCCTTCATGATTGTCTGTCATATTGATGGAGAAGGCACTAATTGGGCAAAAGCTTTTCACTTTATTTGATCAATTTTGAGTAGCCCATGTTGGGTGAGAATGTAGATGCAGGTGGGGTATACTAAGAAATTAGTTTTTGTTTCTAGTCCAGATTAGAGATAATCCGCAGTTTCAGGATCACATAAAGATCTTTTTTGGTAGGAAACTGCAATGTTTGACATATTTTACCAGCATCATATTTGCTGTAGCGTCATTGTAAAGTTTGCTGTGAGCTGAGTGAGTGCTTGATCTTGTATGTAAGAGTCGAGGCAAAAATTTGAAAAGAGACTGTCTAGTCAGAATGTGGTTTTGCCTCATTTTCCCACACACTGTGCTTGTGGCTCTGGAGCTCACGTTGCCCCTCTATTGCTTTGCTTTTTTTGCTTATGATTAGAAGGAGATGTGGCGTTTCCTGCAAAACAGCTGCTAGTATTCCCTGGTGACCCATCAGACAGGATCCAGTGGAATTACAGATTTAAAGGCAGACCTAGAGGACTTTGGCAGCTGCAGCAGAGATTTGGGGAAAGGCAGGACGTTGCATTGTGCAGGAGGCAGGAAGGAGGATTAAAAATGGAGTATAAGGACATAGGAGAGAAGCTCTGGAGATTCAGGGACTGTTAGGTCTCTAACAACATAAGGACTTCACATCTACAAACAATTCAGATTTGGCTGAGAAAGTTGGACTATATCCATGTTTCCATAGGACATGGAGAATCTCCTGGAATAGTTTAAGATCATTTGCAATGCCACTGATGCAGAGCTTGCAATGCGCCTTAGAACTATATGGAGTGCTGGGCTATCAGACCCTTGCCACTGAATAGAAAAAGTAAAAGATATTGATCTGAAATCGATTCTATAGAAAGTGAGGTAATTCAGTGAGAGTGTTAAACTTTCCTCTTTGATTAATGCCATTAATACGTTAACTGTTTGACAGAAGTCACATGTTGCTTGTCGCTTGCTGTGGCTGCACTGAGACAGCTGAGAGGTTGCAGGAGGGATTAATGTGGTAAAGAGGATTGTAACTTTGATTATGCTCCTGTACTCTTGAATTTGACAGCACCTGGTATTTAGAAACAAAGCAGAGTATGTGTTGTTTTTTATGGGGAACGTAAGCATCCATTTGGAAGTATTTAAATGAATCAGAAAAATTATCTTTTAAACTGGAGCACATATTCATAGCGTTGCTGAAAAGTGTGCATAATTTAGATTAGTATCTTATCAGTGATCATAACTGGTTTTCTAGTTGTCTTGCTGCATTTTATTATTTCTAGGGGCAAAAAACTTCCATTCTTCCTTAGTTTCATCAATGTCCACTGGCTGTATCACTGGTGTATGTGAATAGGGACAGCCATGTCCACAGCTGTGTGAATACAAGTTCACCTGGTCTACTAGAGCTAATCTGTCTACATAGGAACTGCAAATGAGCGTAGAATGTGTTACACAAATAGCTGATTGTCTCCTGAATATGTTAGTATGTGAATATTTAATTGTATCACAACTATTTGATGTGCAAATGTCTTTTATTCGCACATTAATTTATTGCATAGGGTGTATAATAGTAATTTGGACATTATGTGTAATTCCTTGTATAGATATAAAATAGGAACAGACAAATTGCTAAAAATTTTTTAAACAGATTTGACCACAAAAGTCAATTTGATAGAGGAGGCCACGACTACCCTGATTTAAGCAGTTGATTCTGACAGCTGATGGCTTTCTTTTCATCATATATTCCCATTATTTCTCTGAAACATATTACTGGTGTCTAAGTGTGATTGACTACCACATACATTGTAAGGAATGAAGAATCAAGAGGCAACTTGATAGTTTTTGAGAATGAATATACACCAATATTTAGTTACAATTTATGCCCTCACCTTTGAGTTTTGTCTGAGAATTCACAGCTTTGTCAAATACAAAGCCTCTTGCAAGCATGCTTGCCCAGCTCAAACAGGAGTTTCTGCCCCTTTGGAGGGAATTGCTCTTCCAGCTCTCCACTGTGCCATACCTGCAAGGTATTGTTGCTGTCATCTTCTTCTGCTGACATTGAAGTGACATTAACTTTTGTGGGCAAATGTGCAGTTTTTACCCATCCAAGCAGTGTCTTAGAACACCTCTGGTTGTGTGGCACTGGCTATTTACATTCTTTTTCTTGTATGACTTTAGAGAGGTCACAGCTTCCTTTTCCATTCTATGAAATTTGAAGAAAAGATGGGTAATGCTGATGATACTCACATGTGTATTGGAGTCTGTCTAAAAGGTGGAAGACTTTCTGTAGCCATGTTTTGGGGGAAGAGGGGAGTTCGAGGAGGTAAAAGGAAATGCTAATTATAGCAGTCAGTTCTGATCACAAGAATGACCACCAATCAGTATCTTTAATGTTTGTCTTTCCAGAAGATTAATTTTAATAAGAGTAATATATTTAATTTCCAAACATATCCATAGGGATGATATTGCTGACAGAGTTTTACTAGAAATCAGTCAGGCTTAAGAAAATCAGTAGCTGTGGTGAAAATTGGAGTAATTAATCCTAAGTTTATGTAGTATTTGTGTGGAAAACATGTTTTCTCCCAAGTTTTACTCTATATACAGTTTGATTTTGTTGGTAGCATAACATTTCCTTTTCATCAGTCCTCAAGTAATTCATGGGAAAGTTGCAAATTTTGATTAGCCTACTTAAAATTGATTAAATAGGTGCTGAGAAGATTGGTAGATCTTGAAACAATAAATATTATTTTATAAAATAAATAGTCTGTGAATGGAACTGTGCTTTTCAGAATCAGATGTGTAGCTTACACAGATGTTACCACAAATGTGAGGTGAAATGAATGTAAATCCACTGCATCCTGCAAAGGACTTCTAAAGGCAGAGGCTGCACGTTCAAGTGTGTGGTGGGGTTAAAACTGTCAAATGATAGGGGACATTTTGGGAGTAAGGATAGATACTTTTGTATTTGAAAAAAAATTAAGACTGTTTTGCTCTTCAGTTGCAGGAGAATCTGGAGGAAATTCCAGCATTGATAATTAAAGCTGTGAATGTGAAGATATGGAAATGCTTGATCTTAAGTAAAAATTGTCTTTATTTAGTCATTTGAGATCTAATAGAAACATTTTGGAATATTTTTTAAAGCATTTCTCTTTGTTCTTGAGGTATTTGCCTATTGCAAGTTAATCATGGATAAATCCTTCTGCCACTGGCAAGTTTCTACTTGTGAGGATGCCAGACAAATTGTCATGTTTTGATCCTCTATAGGAAAATTTTTCTTAGTTGTCCTTGAAATATCAAACTAGCAAGTCCAGGGCTGATGCAAATACAAAACCTTCCCATGTATTAGCAGGTCACTGGTCCTTCCTTAACCTGCTCTTGGTCGACTGGGTGATGCTGATCAAGCTCAAAGAGTAGCACCCACTTGGATTCTTCAAGTGCTGAATGCTTTAGACAAGGAAAACTTTTTGTATGTTGAATGAGAAACTGCAGCTTGTCCAATGATTACATTCCGCTTGCTACATTTGATTACTTTGTTGGTTGTGGGGGTACCTGTCTGATCCCTACTGTGATCAGGCTCTTGGTGTTGCTGTGATCAGGCTTGGGCACCAGCAGCTGGAGTCAGTGCCAGTGAGCCAGGCCCTGCTGACCAGAAAATTCCTCTTCCCCAGCCCATCCGTGCCACCCACTGCTGCCTCTGGCCAGGGAGCACTGGGCTGGCTCGCTGCAGGGCCAGCAGGTTGGGGAAAGGGTGCTTCACAAATGGGGCCAACAGGACTGTTCAAGATTTATAGCACCCCTCAAAAACCTTATAGCAAAGATCAGCTCCTGTCTCTTGTGGTATTTTGTAGCTGTGCTGAAGCTCATAGCACAAGCCTGTTGTCTGCTGCACACTGATGCAGCTGGCTGGGCAAGCACTGGCACTTCTACCCTGGGGAAAGATAGGATTTGTAAAGAATGGCCAAACCAGTCTTTTTACTTAACAATATGAGGGATAGGACATTTATATTTTAAAAAATACTAATAATGGCCCAACCAGAACAATTTCACTGAAGCCTGTCTGTCTTGTGCGGGGTCAGCCAGACCTTGCTTTTTTGCAGTGTTTGAGAGGCCTCTGGTGTGAGCTTGAGTGTGAGCAGTGCAGACCTCCAGATGCCACGTTTGTTACTGAGACATAAACTTCCTGGGTTTTTGCACATGCCATTTGCTCTGTGTGGAAAAAACCCCAAACTTTTACCTTCTGTGGTGCTTGGAGGTAACCAAGCGAACTAGGCAGAGCCTGCCTCTCTGGAAGGGTTGGAAGCAGTAGACCTTTTGCTACTTTTCAGTCTTCCTGTTATTTTCCTTACAGTTTCTCATTAAAATTGAAACAAGGTACTCATAAAGTAAACTGCCCAATAACCAGGTCAGATGAATTCATCATAAACCATTATAGGAGCAATCGCATATCTGTCACACAGCATTTTACTGAGTCATGTTAGCTATTACATACTCTCCTTTCTTCTTGGCATGAAAGACTTGGGACACCAAGTACACATTTTCTGGTAGATTACTGCCATTTATTTTACTATTTTTTTACTTTTTTTTTCAGAGCACTTCATGAAAGTGAAGTTTTGTCTAATTATCATTTGGCTTGATTATATTCACAGCAGTAATGAACTGGTGTTCTTTGGGGTGATGAAAATCATTTTAACTATCATAGAGAAGAACAATTTCCTCTTTCCCAACTTGTATTTTTAATTTTAGCCTATGACATGTTGTAAAATTCATTCCTTTTCTGTTACAGAACGAAGACACAGTTCAATGTGCAAACCTTCCCCTTCTCCAGCTTCTCCAGCCTGTAATTCCAGGACATCCCTAGTACAGATGAAACCGAAATCCTGTATCAGCGGCCATAACCCTGTCAGCAGCAACTCAAAGCCATTCAAAACGCCCAAAGACAATCTACTTACCTCCAGTAGCAAACAGCACACAGTCTTTCCTTCAAAAGTGTCACGGGATAAACCATGGTAAGTACCAGAATAATAGTTACCAAAGATGTTGGTGTTCAAAGTATTTCCATATATATATGACAATCATAAAAGAAGTCCTTATTCTCATTTGACGTAAGTTCACAGTTTAAGCTTCTGCATTTCTAAGGGAGGAAACCGGGATATTTTTAAATGAAGGAAAAAAAAAATATATATAGGAAGTGCAAGAAGGACTGGATTAGTTTTTCAATGTTCTGTCAAATGTGTTTTTCTAAGATGCATATAGCAAGTGAGGTATTGACCCAATTTGCTATCTTTAAGGTCCATCTTCCATTACACTATCAGCCCTTAGAACTGGTGCTTTAAACATTTTAACAGGATCATTTTTGCAGCGTTCTTAATATTGGCTTAACTGATGTTCATGAAAACTTGCTGGTTATAGTAAATTATCTTCAATAGCAGCGGCTGTTGGAGTTCATTCTGTGTTTTGATAATGTTTGATGCCTTATAAGATGACAAGAAAATTCTGGCTGCAAAAATCACTATTTTGGGGATGTCTTACATCATGTACTGTGATATATGTACACATGCAGGCTTTGAGACTGCTGTGCCCATCCTCCCGTGACTGCGATGATAGCAGCAGAGTTGCAAAAATATAAAAGACAGCAGAACTGGGTCACTATTTTATCCCTTAAGGAACTGTTTTGTCTTCATTATCTACAGGAAAGATGCTTTGTGATCAGGCCATTAGGTTGGTGACTTGAGATCTGGGTTCAGTTCCTGGTTCTGTTATGCCTTGGTCTCTTCAGCTTCAGTTCTCCATCTGTAAATTTGAGATAGTGAGACTTCTTTTTTCTTAAGATTTATCTACTTAGTTTACAAAGATCCTTCCATTTTATATGTAATAGCTACCATAAGAAGGTCATGATTGTAGGTAGGATTTCTGGACATAACTGCCTTAAAACAGTAAATCACTTAATGCTAACCATTCACTCATGAGACAAAGAATAAGCTCAAATTATGTTAAAGGCATAGCTCATGTTTCTGCCTGAAACGTGCACAAGTTGGAATGATTTCAAAGACAGCAGCTTCTGCCTAGCTGTAGAATTTACCTTGCCCTGGAAAAATATATTCTTCCTATAAATCTGGACTCACTGTCTTTTTAAACATAATGAGCATTGTGGGCAAATATGGTAAAAAATTCTGAAAATAGGAAATCTGATTGGTTAGACTATACACTCACGTGTTAACTACAATAGCAGAATAGCCTCTGTCTCATCTGTGTGTAAGTACCTCATTTACTACTTGAAACCAAATATTATTGACTGAATAGTGACTTTTTCTTCTGAATGTTGGAGAGGAATTTTATACAAGAGAGGATTATTTTATAAGTCTAATTAAAAGAAAATCAGAAAGGACTTCAGAGTGTTAACACTGTTGTCTGTAAACCTATTTCTCATCATGTTACAGACAGCAACTTACATATCCACGTTTCAGCAGACTCACTGAATCTATAAACAATACCTTCCGTTCTGGCAACAGATGTCATTCTGGCAGTCAGTAAAAGCTGGAAGGGAACAAAATAACTGAGCATTTCCACCAATCCCTTTTCCCTTTATTGGGAACATCCTAAATATTTACTGGTGATTATTAACAAGGTAGACTTAACCATTTAAAAGTGTTGTACTGCTCTGTTGATGGTTTGGCAATGAATAAGACAGTAGTTGTACCAAGAATTACATAATTCTTGAAGCCATGCTGGGAGATCATACTGCAGTTTTGTTTTGTTTTGGGGAAAAATGAGGCATATAGTAGTTAAAGATACTGTAATTAACACATAGCAAATCACAAACAGTCTGAAGTGAAGATCAGTGAAATTCTCTTGCAAAATATAGCATTAAGTGCCTTAGATTACATGACTTGTTAAAGAATAAAATCTGTCTCCTAATGATCACAGGTTATAGAGAGCTGACAGCTGTTACAGAAGAAAGTGTTTGTTCCTGTTCCATTAGAGGATTATAATATTTATTTAGAATACTAGAAAATATGCAGCAGATCTGATTAAAGGTGAAATTATTCATAAAATTTATTTTTTAAGAATCTGTCTTGCATTCAGCTGCTGCAGAAGCCATAGAATTTCTTGTCTTAGCTTTAAAAAGAAATATTCAATTGACACAGAAACATTTGTCTCAAAAATGCAAATAGGATTCATGGTACATCCAAGTGTGTTCTGGTTTATCATCCTCAGAAGCTTCTAGGTCTTCAGTGCTTTTGTCTGTTACATTGTAATCTCATACCAAGCATTTATTTGGCATAAGTTCTTCCAGGCAGTTGTCAAATCAGCTTATTTCAGGAATTATATTACTTCAGTAATTGCTTCTCAGATCTGAAACAACATTTGTTGGGCTTGCCTGATTCTTTTGTACAGCATATCCTTTAAATTTTAGTTGTTACAATTAGAATTTTGGGAGTGACCTCTGCAACAGCATAGCCCAGTAGATCTGTCTGTTGTTGTGCCTGCCTTCATGTAGATCCAGCTTCTGTTGTTAAATTTGTTATAGTTTTGGTTGAGGCATCATCTTACCCATTCACCAAGTAGCTCCTTCACTTGTTCATGTCCTATGTTGTTCTAAGATGTGCTCCAGAGGTTCAGGTTCCTCCATGGCTAATGCTTTAAAAATCATTATTGAAATTATCAGATAAAAGAGATCTGGAACTGTTTCATTTTCTAGCTGCTGTTTTAATACCTTCCTTCTTGTAGTTGGAATATAAAGTATTATTGTGAATACATCATCCAGAAATATCTGCCAGTTCTGATTTTTTCCCCTGTATGTCTACCATGGTTGCTATTAATACAGCAGTGCTTAGAGATGGAGCAGAGCTGGAGCACCACTGCACTGTGCACAAGATAAATGCAAACCATCATTTTCTGCAGCTTGCAGTCAAGGTGGTAAGAAGTATAGCAGAAGGGTAGAAACTGGGGAGAAAAAGGCAAATAATTGGTAGAAATAACAGTAATAATGAACAAGTGATCATAATTAGTAAGTATAGCTTAAAAAAAAGGGGGTGAAGAACGAGCTGGACTCTCTCTTTTTTAAACCAGCTGAAGCAGATCTCCTTGGCCTTCTTCCACAAAGTTTAGCCTGCCAGATGTTCTGAAAATGAAAAAAATGAAATGGGAATGATGTGGTTTTCATCAACACAGAGAAAACTGACTCTTTCTGTAAACAGAAAAAGGATCCCCAAGATACACCTCTGGGCAATCCTTTAAAATGTGTAATGTCACTTTTCAAAGTATTTTAAAATCATCTCTTGTCCCTTATCTCTATAAGGAAATACAGTTGTTCATACTGAGGCTGAGAAAGTGAAGATAGGCATGATTTAAGGATATTCCTGTTGCAGCATGGAAGCAAAACTCAGCAGGGTTAACTTGGACCATATAATCTAACATTAAATCACAAACATTTTGTACATTGTAAAGGCAATCCCAGCAATGTAGAATTGAGCAATGTTTTATGTTTTTAAATGTTTGTGAATTTCTTTTCTCACAAATTTGAAGAGTTGAATGAGTGACTGAGCTTTTTGAATTAATATAATTACAAATTACCAAAACATAAATCCAGCAAAATTACATAATAGGAAGGAGAAATAATTTTTAAAAGCCAAGAGAAAGGTAAACAGAAGTAAAAGGAGCTACAGGTATGAAAAATGTTGTGCCATTCTACAGTTATTTTTCTTGTGTGCTGGAAGGGGTCTCCAGTGATCATCTAGTCCAACTGCCAAAGCATGGGAAAACAGAAGGAAATGTTACCTTATTTGAAAAAGAGAATGAGCTTCTGAAGCCTGTCATGACCATGCACTTTGTAGTCCTCATTTTGGAGCCTTTTTCTGGTTCCTTTCTAATTCATCAACGTTGATATTGTACTGCTGGTCAGCAACACTGGAAGCCATATTCCAATATCAGTATAACCAGGGACATGTGAAAACTGTTTCTTATTTGCCATATCCCATTGTTGATATAAGCACAACAATACAAGAAAACCCCATATTGCTTGTTCACTGTGACCACTAAATATTTTTGTCACTGTTTCCCAATGTGTTGTTTCCCTGTATTTCACTGCAGACTGAACAGCTTGTTATTTCATGTGTAACTTTACATTCATTTGTATTAAAATGTCTCTTGGAGTTAATGAACTTTACCAAACACTCCATACTGCTTGTTAAAACTTTGTCTCTTCATTATTTAGTTCCTGCCAATCCCAATTCCATCAGCAAATGTTATCACCAGTAATCTTACCTTTATTTCTCAAAGCCACTAAAGTTTTTGGTCATCTCAGACTTGGTAATGATGGCTAAAAATGCCCCTAGCAAAACACCCCTAATGAATTATAAATCTCAGAAAAAATATATTTTAATTTCATATTGTTTAACATTTGCTTTTAAATCATTCTTACTTGAGTTTTATAATGCCTTTCAAAAACTGGAACGTTTTCATAGTTATCTTTGTCAGCTTAACTGGTAACCTCATCAAAAAATGAAATCACATTTCTTATCCAGAAGCTGATCCTCAGCAAAACCATGTCAACTTACTGTTTATCAGTTCATTTTTCTTAGCTTTTCCAATATTTCTTCCAAGACACTTTGGTTTGGGTTTTCAGCATGGATGCAAGAGCAGCACTCAGCTAGCTTCTCTAAGATTCCAAGATTCAACTGGAAATTAATATGCTGAGATCCAATATTGCTCGAACTCTTTTGGAACCCACTGCCACATTATGCAGATTCCCTTATGTAAAAAGGAAAAAAAAAAATCATTATTTTTCAGCTGGCACTTTGCACTTCCTGAAGGAATCAAAAAGCATTTTTATCTGACTGGAGAGAGTTACCCTATTTCCTTCTTAGTGCAGAAGACATAATGAATGTTTCTGATGTGTTTGCTTTGGTAGTAACTTTTCTTGCCTATTAGGTAGATACTGCTATTCTTACTAGAGTTTCTTTTGTCAAAAAAAAGTAAACTTGTCTTTACTAAATAGGTTTTTTCCTCACTTTTTATGTTTGTTGCATGTTGTTTTTCTAATTGTTCCTTTTAGCAGCTGTCTTTAAAAAAATCTAAACAAGCTTATTGTTCAAAAACTCCTTTTAAAGTACAGTAAATACTGGGTTTTCTTTTTCTAACAAACTTTTAAAATAAATCCTCAATTTTTTACTCAAAAAACTCTATTTAGGAGAAGAATTCTTTCTAACCATCAAATATAAATATAAACATTTGGGATTTATTTACTTTTTAAGACCTTAGTAGTTGATTCCCTGGTCCTGTGAACCTTCCAATTTGTCATTTGGTAATAAATTTATCTTCATGTGTTATGTTTAAACTAAACTAGAGATCCTCACTGTTGGATGCAGTACAAGAGAGAGCAAAATTATAATCTGTAGCTTCTGAAATCATAAATAATTTACTATAGAGTACCAAGAATCCTATAGAATGAATATGTCCACAGATACTGGAGTGATGCCAAAAGAGGCAGACCTGGAACAGAGGCTAGACAGAGTTAAAGGAACAAAGTAGGTATTTATTACAAGGCCTTCAAAGGATACACTTATTTTGAACCCTGCTTCAATGTTTCCAAAGTGTGTCCCATGGAGAATGCCATCTCAAAGTCCTCTTTTTCTGATTGTGAAAACTCCACACCTGTTAAATATTCCTTCTGTAGAAAGGTGCAGCAAAGGTGCCATTTTTCAGACACAAAAGACTGAAATTATGTGTGAGTTGTGAATGGGGGATGTCCCTAATCATACATGCATTATGTTATATTTTTTATTTGGGTTTGTTTCAGTAGGGAGGGGTATATAATTTGTAACTGGTAGTCACAAGATACCAGTTTTGGAGTTGTTGAGTAGATAAAAAGCTATCACTGGATATTTCTTCATGGAGATAGAATCCAGAAATGTTAAAATGCTGTTGCAGCTGAAAATCATTTGTCTCAATCTTTTTTGCTGCCAAATTGAGAAGGTAACATTTGTTAGTGTCACAAATATGCAGTGGTGGTAGTTAAGTTAGTTACTGCAAACTTTACTCTGAAAAGGGCCAACTAAATTAATAATTATATTGAGAATTCTTATTTTGAAGTCCCTAAGATTTTATTAAAATACATTATAGTAATGCTCAAGTCATCAAGTACTTTAATACTTTTAAACAGACAGCTGTTAAGATTTCTATGCTTAAAATCCCTTTTCCTCTTGTTTCCAGAACTTGTATGTCATTCAGACACATCTGAGCAAATGAATTATTTTTGTGTTTGTTTAAAAATATTAATATTATTAGCTAACTGCTTCGTTATCATGGTGAGTTTAGTACAGCATACACATATCTGGTATGTGCTTGTGTTAAAGGCGTGAGACCTTTGAGTATTTGTAAGGGGTATGTTTTGCTTAGTACCAAATACTGATTTTGCTTATGAATAGTAGGGAATTGGATCTTTAAAAAAATACAAAGGTTCATTTCATAATTCTCTTCATTGCCAGGCTTTACAGATGCCTGGCTTTGTAAATGCTTAATTGAACAAGTCAATACTGGTACCAAGTATTTAATTTTGTCTGGTCTTACTGTGTCACCTTGCATTGAAATTTTTGTATCTGTGGAAAGGGATTAAGTGACTGTAAATCTTTGGTACAGAAAATAACACATGAATATTTTTCTTTGATCTTACAGTGTTCCTGTTCCGGTAGTCAGTCTAGAGAAAATTCCTAACCTAGTGAAGGCAGATGGTGCCAATGTTAAAATGAATTCTGCAGCCACTACCACCATCACTTCCTCCTCAACTTCTTCATCCACCATACCTGCTCCAGCTTTGGTTAAATCTGGTTTGCCATCCAAGTCAGTGCCACCATCACCAGAAAAGATTCTGAACGGCAAAGGAATTGTAGCTCCATCAATAGACAAGAAACACCAAAATGGCACTAAAAGCAGTAACAAGCCTTACAAAAGACTCTCAGGTAAGTGATGTTGTAGTTCACCTTTTGTGGTAGTCTGTTTTTCTTTGTTAATGCTTCTATAGCTCGTAATGCAGCTAATAAAATGCTGGGTTTCATTTGACTTTTTTGCTGTAAGATGCCAGGTTGCATGTATGAAAATGGAGGCTTTCACACTCTTAGTATGTGTAAAGTATTTTCAAAGTACACATTCTGTTTAGCTTGAAATTACTGGTCAACAGGCCAAATACAAATTTTTAAGGAAGTTAATTAATTAAAACAGAAAGGCAGAAGACTTCTTCAAGCCATTATGGGATTTGAGTCTGTTTACAGCAAAGGGAAATATGCCTTGGTTGGGTGACTTTAGTTCAGTCATAATCAAGTTGAACAGGTTTGAGACATTGATTTATCCTCCAAGTCATGATTTTTTAAAGACTTCTTTTTTAAGAAAATTCTTAAGGAGATATGGGAAATGCTGGGGAAGTGTTAAAAGCCATAATTTCCCTTCACCCCTCTCCCCCTGCAATTCACATATGAGTGGCAATGTTTCTAGCATGAGGATCTTGATCTTTCTCAGGAAGACAGGACAGTGGAGTTGAGAAAATGACATTAAATGGGAAATGCCCTGGATGGCCTTGGCAGGGTAGTTTTGAGGATGTAGGCCTCTGTCCAAACCTGCCACCAAAGCACAGAACACCACACTGTAGGAGAGCAGAAGCTCTGTTAGGAAGATTGCTGTCCACTGGGAGGAAGAATTATTTTCTGTGGAGCTCCCTAGAGGTGACCCATGCCAGCTGTTGAGTAGCGAGGAAGGAATTTACCCCTGAAAGCAAAAAACAGATTTTTGCTCTGAATGAAAGGAAACAAAGTTTTGAGGGTTTTCACTTTATGTTTTTCTTAAAGCAGAGGTAACTGACTCAAGTTTATGGCTGAAGAAGCTGTGCAGGGTCTATTCATCAGCTGGCAGTACTTTGTGACTTGGGCAGGAACTTCTTGTGTGTACTGAAAGGCTAATTTTGCTAATGGCAGCATGATCCGCATTAGATTGTCACTTTGGCACAAAGTTAGTTCACATGATTTCTAAATGTGCACTAGTTATGAACCAGTATAAGTTGTACAAGATAAATGCTTTCATTTCCAGTTAATGAGTGTGTCCTATTTTTTGCCTGAGTATCAGGTTTATTTTTTTCATTTTCTCAGATTTGGCAGTTAGCCTATGGTACTGCTACCTTGGCTGGATTTCAGACCAGTGTGAGGTGTTTGCTAGGGCTGTGTGGGGCATGGAACAATGCCATTGCCTGAAAGGATTCAGTACACTGATTGCTTTCTTAACTAGTTAAAGGTGGCATATAAGAAAACAAAACTGTTGTTCATTTATAGCTTTTCGCAACATGAAAAAAGGTTACAAGAGAGTAGCTAAAATTAGGCTTTAACCCTTACATTTCACTTTTTAAGATCCAATATATTATTCTAATAAAAACTCTCTATATTTTACAGTTAATTTAGAATATTGCTTCCTTTTAACCTTTTATTTCCTGTAATGGGTTAGATGCTGAATTTAGCTAGTTTAGTTAATCAATTAAAAATTCCTCCTTGAGCAATTAAAACTATTAGTGGTTTTCCTTATGTCACCACTTACCACTGCAGAGCCGTGGGTGATACTTGTACATTTTTGTGCAAGTGCTTGCAGAAATGTGTTCATAAAGGAGATTCAGTTCTGTAGGGCCTTCCTACAGCTTGCTGGCTTTACTGTGGAGGTGGCTCTGGCACTGTTTCTCTAAGCTCTGACTTGCAGTGTCTTCTAGGCTAGGGAACACAGGGGAAATTTCTGCACTGGACTGATTGAGCACCTGGATAGGCATGTGTTTACTTTTATATGGTTAACAAATACACAGAAGTGAGTCCTTTTTTTACAGCTCCTCTGTCATGATCTGATTTGTGATCTGTTCAGTCTTACTTCCATATGCAGCAATGCAATAATTTAGGGATTATGCAAATCACAGAAGTCCTGAGAGCACTGGAGATGAATTGCCTGTAGATTGTGTGTCACTATGATGTATTCCTCTCCATTATTATACAGGACTGTGCAAAGGCTGAGAAAAAGTTCTTGGAAGGTCAATGAGATGATTATTTGAGTTATCCCATAATTTCATTCATTTCACATGAAAAGGATGAAACTGCAGCTAAGGGATTTAGGTTTCCCTCAGTCTGCTGCCCTAGAGCTGTATGGATGTTAATTTTTGAAGCTCCCTAATAAGTTTGGCCAGTTTGCATCTGTTTCCTTCCCTTTTTAGCAGCCTCTACTGTCTCTCACACCATTTCCCTGACTGTGATAGAAGTTTGTTTTTTTCTTTGCTGAGAGCTGGTGGTTGTTCGTGTCGTGAATGAACCTGCCCTCTTTTCAGGAGCACTGTCCTTGTTGAGAGAGAGGAAACAGCTTGTGGAACCACAAAAGACAGTCTGTAGCTGCCTAGCATAATTGGATCAGTGTTTCCTAGTAGCAACTGCCAAAAAAAAAAATTTTTTTCCTAAATCTTCCTTAGTTCTTGTTCTTTTTGGGATGATGTTAAAGAATGCAGATGTGCAGCTTGCACCAAGAAAAACTGTTCTGTTGCACACAGAAGTTTATGACAGTTCAGTTTTGGCCTTTGCTCTTCTCTTGGTGAGGTTACAACAAATGCTCTTCACTTTGTCCACTGAATGTGAAGAGGAATCCATTCCAGAAAAACAGCTTTCTCAAGCTGTGCCTGTGCACAGGGGTTTGGGGTGTGCCACACTCCACATTTCCTAACACAGTAGTCAGAAGCTGCAGTTTGTTATTGATAAGAAGGTGGTAAGTTTCATGTAGTGTGTTGCCCAAACCAGGCATATCTGTAGCTGGCAATTAGATGTTCATGATTTCTCTGGAGCAGCTATAAATGCTTCAGCCAGGAGAAGTGGTTTCCTGTTTGTTCAGTATTTTCTGTTTCTCAGGGAAACCATATTATTTTGTTGTTCAGTCAATGGCAGAGGCTTCCACTCTTTCCTCTCATGACTCCTTATGTTGAGTTTATCTGTATGCTTTCCTAATAACTGGCTTTGCTATAATCAGTCCTACAAGTCTCAGTCAGTTGGGCCTCTTACTGACAAGTACCAGTCTGGAGCACTTCTGATTTTTTAAATGTTTCCCTGTTGGTCCAAAACAGTCCTTGCTTGGTAGCTTTCAGAACACCTTCCATAGCCTTTTAATTGCCTTCAGGACTTTTCATTTGAAGGCATATTTATTACTCCATATTGTCTCTTTAGTTTGTTTTTTCAATTTGCATGAAGGTTTTAGGTGGGTCATTCAGGAAACTGTAATAGGAACATCTTACACTCAAACCCCAGGAGCAACTAACTCCTTTAGTTCATGAACATGTGTTTTCATCTGTTAAGTAGAAAAAAAAGTTATTATATTGAGTCATACACAGCTACTTTTGTATTTCTGTTGTGTTGTAAATGCCAAAGAAACTACAACTGCCTATGACATACTTCAGTTCCTTTGTAGATTTCACCAAAAAAAAACTGTGCCAGCTGGTTTTTCCAATCTCACTTTTTTGCATGGCTCTGCTAATAGGTTAATAATATAACCATTTAATGTTTGCATAAGCATTTTTAAGTCTAGATAGCAGAATACATAAAACTGCTAGAAGTTGTGATATCTGGAGGCTAGTTGCTGTCTGATATAAACTACTTGTCCTTACTTATTCCAGCTGTTCTGCTTGCTGTGATGCTGTCGTAGCATTGTAACACAGCTGTGAATCACTCTCTTCCTCTTAGCTCCCATTTGTTTATAAAGAATTTTTAAATTTTCTGATCAAATGTTGTATTTGAGTGCAGGATGTTTATTGTATCTGAATGTAACACCATTCTATAGTTAAAATAGGATTTGGCAAATTGTTTATATTCCCCTACCACACAAAAGCAAACCAGTCTGCCAATTACACCATAATTTGTCAAGGTGTATGAAGGTAATGGTAAAGGGTTTTGATGGCATAAACTATAAA
Organism: Dicaeum eximium; assembly: GCA_013396995.1. Lineage (NCBI taxonomy): Eukaryota > Metazoa > Chordata > Aves > Passeriformes > Dicaeidae > Dicaeum > Dicaeum eximium. The sequence goes on along the minus strand of VWZP01008265.1, from coordinate 507,253 downwards.
ATGTGTATCCATAGTTTTGTTACAGTTCTTAATGCAAATCCTAAAATTATATTAACATAACCTAAATGAGGTGATGCTGTGGTATAGAAATACTAAAATATTAATGAAATTAAATATGCAGATACAGCATATTAAATATTAATGCCCTTTTAATGTTAATCATGAGTAGAGCTCATGTCAATAAATGCCTTTTCTCGTAATCTCTGTAAACTTTAAATTCCATCCTTCCCTTCACCTGAGGGAAATAAAAACTAACATACATGTTATTTTTATAAAGCCTTAAGGGACAGATTTAGATAAATTTTATTTTTAAAATGCCACCAGTAGTCAACCATGAGTTGTTTTCTAGAGTTTCTAAGTATGTCAGAGAAATGTTGTTTAAAGCACTTGTGATACCATTTGTGTCTTAGCCCAGCTCTGGAGCCAGAGCTGCAAATGCTGTATTTTATGGCCTTGGAGGCAGGCAGAGTTAGAGAGGGAACTGAAGTCACAGGGAATTGGCTTGGTCCTTTGTTTGGGCCACTCCACTGTAAGCAGATTTATTTCCATGAAGTCTTTGGCTGCAATCCTGCTCTAAATGGTTTTAAACATGCAAGGACAAAAAAATGCACAACTATATGAGTGGTGCACATAGCACTGTTATGGGATGCTGGGGTTGGGATCAGGGGTTCAGACTGAGCCTGATTAAATCAAATTCTAACAGACAAAAATTATAAGCTACTCTGGTTAAAACTTCTATAATAATCTATTTTTTTTTCTCGTTTCCCATTCTCCATCAAACAGAAAGAGAATTTGACCCAAATAAGCACTGTGGAGTACTGGATCCTGAAACAAAGAAACCTTGCACACGATCACTCACCTGCAAGGTATTTTTCTTAGAAGATAAAATATCAGATGCTTTGTTATAGTTTAAATCCTACCACAGTAGTTTGAGAGGTCATACCTGCTCCTGTCTTACAGACAATGGGTATGGTATTCAGGCGCTGTCTTCAGGTAATTCTTTTGTGTAATTCTGTTTCTTTGAATCAGAGCATCTGCATTATTCCACAGATATCTCTAAAAATATTTTTTTCTTGTCATTTAATTAGGCAAAAAGCATTAACGTTTCATGTAGAAGCCCAAGTGTTATTTTAAATGCTTCTTTTTTGGTTCATGTGTGCAACAATGTTGAAGTATAGTCAGTTTTTAGTAAAAAAATTACCATATTTTTGTATAATAAATTACTTGGGGGCTGCCCTTGTGATAGTAATAACTCCTGCATCAAAAAGTAGCTGCAATGTGAGACATTTCTAATGAATATTTGTATGTGTATGTGCTGCCTGTCAGTAGAGATCATTTGCTAAATTTGCTTTAAAATGTATTCATGTTTTTCAATCCAATGAAATCAGTTTTTCATTGTAAGTTAAAAGCTACAATGATTTTCTTAATATATTAAAATTACTGCAATTCTATTTTCCATCTTGAAAAAGGTAAGTCAATAGTCTCTATTACATAAAAATTGTTGCAAAAAGTAGTTTTAGCCTTGATGTTGGCATTTCTTAAGAATGACTTTATAAGTTATCAAAGATAATGTGGAATAGCAGCTTTATTTCCATAACTGTGGCTAAAGCTGTTGGAAGTAGATTTTATCTTTTAGAGTAGTGGTGTATCAGAAGTATAGAGGACTCATAAACAATGTCATGCACACACAAATGCTTTTTAACCACCCTATTTTTAGACTCATTCACTTAATCATCGACGAGCAGTTCCAGGCCGTAAAAAACAGTTTGACATCCTTCTAGCTGAACACAAAGCTCGATCCAGGGAAAAAGAAGTCGCAAAAGACAAAGAGCATCCACCATCTGCAAGGGAAAGCTATCAGAGCCAGCCCACACCAGCACAAGACTCTCTGTCAGGATCCTCAGTGAACTCTGGGCAAGAATCTAAAGTAACATCTCCTGCAAAATCTAGACCACCAAATTCTGTACTTCCAAGGTAAGCAGTTCTCCAGTGTGGGGTATTGCATTCTGAAGGTGCTGTAAGAAATTTCTTACACTTTCATACAGCTCGTTTTATAAGTATTTAATATTTCTTTAGGCTATTACACAATAAAACATACTAATACAAGAATTTCTGCTAGCTTGTATTAACTGAACTCTGTCCATGGTAGCCTGTGATCCAACTGGGAATGAGGAAAGGAATAGTGTCCACCTTTGGCTCAGAATCTTAGACTAACTGCATTTTTTTGCTAAAATGGTAGTTATAATTAGGAAAAATTATAGTCAAGTCATTTGGTCACAATTGAGAATAAAAGTCTGCACATGAATCAGTATAGATATTAGCGGTAAAATTCTGTACATTTATATAGAATTTTTCCCCAGAAATATACAATTAAGGTATAATTTAGTGTTGATTTAAAACTATTGATATGAAACCGTCCATAGCATGTCTTCCCTTGTTCTGGAGATTTTTCTTAGAAAGGACAAAAACAATCTTCAGAAGGACAATGAAAACTTCTGAAGGTATCCTTTTGCAAAAAACAGTGTGAGGTATTTGATCTACTGAATTCTGATTATCCTCTGGAAAACTTCCTGTATGTTTTGTTTATTTGTGGGACTTTTTGGTACTAATTTTGGCTGGAGTGCATAGAGCTAAATTAGTTGGCTTTGTTCATATTCATATTTTTTCATCATTCATTTCTTTGCAGAAATCTTGGTCAGGATTGGGTGCTCATTTTGGGACTTTCCTACTATGATAGTCCCTATTTCAAAGAGAGATTTCTTGTATTTGCTGTCTCAGGTCTTACAGAGACAGCTGTTTCTAATGTTTTCTGTGTGGCCACCAAGCCTGAATGAAGTTTCATTCCTACTGTGGCAGAGATGGGCCTTGCAGGGTTTGAGTGAAAATACAATGAGAGAATACCCACAGATTAATTGGTGCTTCTCTGCCTAATTCTTGTAAAAGCAGTGACCTTACACAGTCCTTCACACAGCTCCTTCCACAGAGAGGAGCACAGACAGACAGGTAGAAATGGGGTTTAGTTGGTGTTACAGTCAAAGTAGCAAAACTGGAGTGCAATTCCATGAGAGTCCGCTGCAGAAATTGCAGTGGCAGTAGTTACTGGAGGAGGAGGATTTTAGCAGTCAGACATTGTGTTTGTACTGTCTGCATTTCTGTTTCTGCTGGCGTGCCTCTGTTGGGCTGTCCTGCCTGCTTTCAGAGCAGCCATGGGAGCCTTGTGGCCTCTCCGTGGGGGCTAGCTCGCCTGCGGCTCTGCTGCTGCGGGTGGCACAGCCGGGGCCAGCGCAGGGGCTCAGCGGAGCCTCCGGGGGCTGCGGGGCACCGGCACAGCCCGGCCCGGCGGCAGCGGCAGCGCTGGGGCTGTGCTGATGCCATCGGTGAGCAACCCCTGCCCTCGGGCTCGGGGACTGCTCTGTCCTGAGCGTCAATTCATGAGAATGAAGAAGATCATCTACTGATTTTGCCCAGGGTGGACATCTCCTCCAGCCTCACAGCTCTCCATACATACTGGGTTGTACAGACTGTAATTGAGAACCTTTTCCACCCCCACTTCTAATCTAATCTGTTTTCAAACTACTTTTGAAAGGCAAGGCATCATTATACCCTGTGGTGCAAAGTCATTCCTACTTTATTTTATTGCATTTTAGACAAAGCTAAAGAAAACCTACATGCCGTGAGTTTCCCAGTTACTTCACTCACTAATCTACCTGTAGAGGGGGTCAGCTAAACACTCTTATATTTAGTACACTAATTCTAGTAAGATTTTTGTAACTGGACCCTTGGGATTAATCAAGTCGCAGAGTAATGGTTCAATGTAAGAAGACTTTATATACCTGATTTTTATTTGTGGTTTAAATATACTTTGTTTGTTTGTGTTTTAAATATACTTTGACCTCTCTCAAGGTCTGAAATACAACTTCATGAAAAATTTAAAATTTCATGCAATTAAAAGGGTGCTTCTGTTAACATGAACTTGATGACAACCACACAATATATTTCTGACAAGATTAAATGTCAGCTATTCAGTGTCTTTTACTGTCCTTGTTTACATTGATCGTTTCTGGCATCGTTTGCTTTGATGCTTGACACCAGCAGGTAGGTTTATAGAGCCTTTGAACACTTGTGATTTAAATGTATATTCTCCTTCTAGACCTTCATCTGCAAATAGCATAAATAGCAACAGTTCTTCAAACCACAGTGGGTACATACCAGAATTGCCACTGCCTTCCATGGGAGGAGATATCACGAGTAGATTGTCCAGTGATGAAGGAGAAGCGGATGGAGCTGAAGAATCTGAGAAATTAGACTGTCACTTTTCTGGACACCATCCCAGACCTCTTGGGGTATGTGTCAGTCTCTGGCATTCCTTGCCATTATTCTTGCATAATTAGGGAGAGAAGAAGAAATAAGTAATTTAATAAGAAGCTAAGGAATGAAGACCTTATATTCTGAAAACTGTTCTAAAGACAAAAAATACAATTAACAGAAAAGGGTAAGGAAGGGATAAGGTAGGAGGAGACCACTGGTCGGTACACATGATACATTGATGTAGGACAAGATGGGCAGCAGAAAATCAGAAGTTTTATTTTTGGATTGTCCTCTCAGTAGACCTCAAATTGGGTGTAGTTCTGCTAAAGTGAGGAAAGTTGCATTGTTTTAAATGTGACATGAGCAGATATTCTCTTGGTTATTGCAGTTCTTACAAAGCTGCACCTTGCAGCTGGTGGCAGAAGGCTAGTACAGTGCTCCATTAATTTCTGTAGTTTGGTTTAAAGCAGTAATTAAATGTCATTTATGTGAGTGTATGTGGGCTTAGAAACTATTGCTTCATTCATCTCAAAATTGAAAGGCTCTGGTGGTAGCTCAAGTATGTGTTTGAGCAGCTGGTTTTGTCTTTCTCCGGTGTTAGTGAAAAATTTCATTGTAAGTAGTAAAAGCTACTTTGTGGTATTACCTCTGCAGTGTGAATTTGTTTACACTGTTCAAACCAAGACGCAGTGGAAGAGCACTTGAAATTCTTAGGAGTTGTTTTTCATAAAAATTGAGCCAAGGAATACACTTAGGTGTTTTCCATATGATATGCAGAATATAACAAACATCCTGATGACTGGTAGCATTGTTTGTATTCCCTAGAGCAAAGGAGAACTTGTTACTGTCAGACACCAGGAAAAAGTATGACCCAAACACTAAATGACTGTCAGATGAAATCCTGTATTTGGTTCTTACAGAGAAAATGAGAATTACTGTGGTCCACATAATACTATGATAGACAGAAACCTCCTGTTTCCTTGGTACTAGTGTATGCTACTTTGGTTTTACTGACTGCTTCTCTATGAATTAAAAACTAAAGGTTCACTGCATGGGTGCCCACACAATTAAAAAAATAATCTGAGTTCAGCCAGTTCTTGTACCTGCCTCAGCAGTGAGGTGTGGCTGTCAATAGCCATTTTGGTTTAGGATCCTAGTTCTGTTTCAAGGCAAACCCACTGACTCATCTGTTCCCTGAAATCTTAGCATCTCTCAACTGAAGCAGTTACTGGTAGTGAAACCAGTCCTTAGTCCATATCAGTGTGAAGTCAGAAAAGACAGTGTAAATCACCTCCAGTTCATGCTAAATTGCTGAATTTCATATTCAAGTAGACTGTTTTCCTTCCTAAGTCTTAGTAAGGAAAGTTCCAGTTCCTGGCCAGGTAGTAATAATTGATCTGGGCTGGGGTGGGGGGGGAAAGTCAGTAGTTGTTAAATTGCCTCTTGGTGGTAGCTCACTGGGAGGCGAGGCTAGTTTGTCAACTTAGGTTGTGGTTTTAATTAACCTGTTTAACCTTGTCATGAAACAGACTTAAAATGAGCAGTTGCAGTCACCACTCACTGTCCATTAAGCTGACAAGTGATTTGAATGGATGCTCTTCTACCCCATCAGTGCTTCTGCTGTCAGCCAGAGTTGGTGTGACTGGGTCCATTTCATGATGGAGAGTTGTCTTGTTTTTTGAGTATGATTTGTAACAGGTTTCCCTCCTACAAACAGGCATTGCAGCAGTTCTCTGCATCATTTAGATCACTAAGACTGAGCTGAAACAAGAGCAGATTCCCGACTGTAACATTTCAGTGTAGTAGGACTTCTCTGGAAGTTCTCCAGAGGAAGTGGTGCAAGTACTCCTGAGCTCTGCAGAATTCTCAAAATACTCCTCCAGTTGATTTTCATGCACTGTGAAGAGTGTATTCCATGTTCTGTTGTAGCACAGATGCCATGGATGATAATTTACTTTTTTAGTGGAACGTCAGGGGTTTGTTTATTAAGTAGATACTAAAGATGTTCCCATTGCACTTTTTTCCCTCTTCAGTTATATTTTTATTGCTGTCATGCAGTTATGAGATTTAAGACACACAGAACACTGTAACAACTTGTCTTTCTGAGGCAGTAAGAATTTTGTCTTTAAAAGTACCTGAGCAGTTACATTCTTTCATTGGCACTGATTCGTTAATGAATAGGAAATATACTGCACATATTTCATAATTCCTAAAAACACTTATTTATGCTGTAGATAATGAAAACCACTTTTTAGAAGTTTTATATGCATGATACAAATTACAACGGTGTTCCTTGATCTATCAGTAAATATTTCATAATGTAGAAATACATTTTTATAAGCAACACTGAAATACCTTTTCTTTCAGTTCTGTTCATATGGCAGTCGCTTAATGGGAAGAGGGTACTATGTCTTTGACAGAAGATGGGACCATTTTCGATTCGCACTGAACTCCATGGTAGAAAAACACTTGAACTCACAGATGTGGAAGTAAGTGGGATTTTTATGCTTGGTGGGTAATTTACGCTTTTCATTCTGTAACATTTCGAAATTAAACACTCCATAGCCAGCGTTTGTAAAACTACCTCTGTCTTAAGGCATAGCAGTAACATGTGTACAAATCTTCTCTGTTAAGGAATATACAGCCCAACAGAACAATCTCCTAGTCCAATGTAAATTCCTGCCAGAATTAGGACTCTTTCTAGTTCCTAAGAATCCAAATTTTTGCTTAGAATTTTATGCCTTTATCATGCCCCTGTATCACCCATTCAGGCTTTGCTGTGCAAGACTCATGAGTTGTAAGATAAGGAACTTGGTGCACGTCTGTCTGTGTGTAAAATGGAATATGGTAGGTTTTTAATCCATAATGTCCTTACTGCCTTTGGGATCTTGAAATTCTGATTATTGCTCACTGTTGATGCACCTCTCTCTCACATATGCAGGTTTCAAGCACTATAGGCTTTGAATACACAGATCATTGAAATAAACTGCACTTCTAAAAGGAATGTTAATTCTTAAAAAAAAAAAATTAAAAGTTCATGGCATCTGCAGATAGGATTGATTTTTCTGGGGGTATTCTGCTACAGAATATGCATTCTTCTTGCAGTGTAATGATGCTAAAGTGCAGTGTCACTGTTTATTATCAGGACTGTGTTATATTCATTGGATGTCAGCCATTAGATAAACAAGGTTTGATTTTTATTTAAATACATATTTTAAGCACTAAAGCTTGGCTTGTCTGACTAACCTGGTAACTTAATGATAACGGTGCCATTGTGCTAGGAGATACAGTTTGGAAATGGTTGGTTCTGCCATAAAAGGGCCAGTTTCATGTCTATTCAGAGACTGATCATGCTCAATCTGCTTTGTGAATTCGTAAACTAGTGTCTGTCACCTTCCACAAATAAAAATATTTTAGTTTCCTTATATAGGAAGATTGAAATTTGTTACCTATTGGCTTTGTTTGTTAGGAGAAAAGATGGTTGGGTGTCTGAAAAAAACATGTACCACCACTAGTACAAAGTAGTACAGAAAACAAAACCTCTATAGTAGTTATTTATAACTACTTTATATTAGTTTTTAGTAGTAGGCCTTATCCTGCTCCCACTAAATCTGATTTTAAAAGTTTTCCCAAATTTTAGCTGTTTATGTAATCTCTAATATTTTAATGAGCTCCAGCCATACTCACTTGTCTGTATAACACAAGAAGCTGACAGTGCCTAACCCGTTTTATTCCTCTGCTGTCCTCAACCCTCCTCTGGACTGACCTTTCCGTGTGCTTCCCAAGCAGAGCTGGGAGTGAGGCTGCTGTTCTACAGCTCTGCAGCTGTGGCCAGAGGTACAGGGATGCAGGGCCATGTTCTCAGAACTGTAACATGGACAATGTACTTTTATCCCTAGTTCTCAAAGTACTTTGCAAAGGTGGGTAGGAATTGTTGGCCCTTCTTTAAGAGAAACCTGAAGGGCAGCTCTGATAAACAACTTTGTTTGCATTGCAAGTGGCAGGCAGTAGGACTTCCTCATTTTTGGTGACATGGACTGTATGTAATCCTTTATGTAACTGTCCCATAAACAGTGTTCCATAGGAGGAATAGCTGGAGAGAACACTTGTAATTAGGATTTGATTTATGATGAAACAGCACGCCCAGAGCTGCTCTTTTATCATACTTCTGTGAGGGCAAGAGTAAGCCTATAAAAATGGGAAAGGTGTCAGTAGTGAGGGTAGCAAGGGCAGAGTTATGGGGCTGTACAGCTTCTTAGAAAAGAGAAATGGGATTAAACTGTGAATTAAATTTAAGTCTAAATAATGGGAAAAGCTCACATAATAGTTTTCCAAGACACATTATGAAGGTCTGGTTCTTTGATAACACCACATTAGTTAAAATAATATATGATGGCTGAATGGAAAGGAATTTGAATACATCCTACTAATTTCACAGGTAATATTATTATGCTTTCTTCTCGAAAGAGTATTCAGCTATTTATAAAGCTTATCAAGCTCTGTTTAATATTTTGTCATTTTTTTTTTCAATATCAGTGAAAATTAATCAATAATTTACTGGTTTAATCCCATCTAACCAGCTCTCAAATGAGCTGTTGGGAATAGTACTGCATTTGGAAAGGGGTGATTTTTCCTTTGTGCTCAATGATTAAGTGCTTCACAACCCCCCCAGACTGGCTCATTTACTACCTTAATAAAATCTGACCTATGAGTTTAGGTTGATATTGAAAGTGTTCCACAACTTGAACTTTGAAGCAAAACATATGCAATTAATGAAACATAGTGACTAGGATATGTATAGGTGCCATTGTCAGGCATTTTATTTGCATTTCTTAACTGTTTGGTAAAATAAGAGAAGGAAAAAGGAAATGAAACTTGTAATAATGTGTTTAAATTGTAATACTGTGCACTTAATTGCTGTATGTGATTAATAGAATAGAATAAGAATCAAAATTATAATGAACTAGGTTTGCCTTTTTGAATAAGTTAATGGAAATTATTTCCTATCTGCATTGTTTAGGTGGAATTTTTTTATGTATCTCTTTTTTTTTTCCTTTCCTTTTCTGTTTAGGAAAATTCCTCCTGCGGCAGACAGTCCCATGCCTTCTCCAGCAGCACATGTCTCCACTCCTTTTCCAGCATCAGTCTTACAGCCCTTCAGCAACCCCAGCGCGGTGTATATTCCTTCAACACCTATCAGTTCAAGAATCACTTCTTCCTACATAATGACATCAGCCATGTTATCAAATGCAGCCTTTGTGACAACAGCAGAGACAAATTCCATTATGTCACATACCACAGCTTTTCCTCACGTGGCTGCAAGCCTAAGTATCATGGACTCAACTTTTAAGGCGCCATCAGCTGTGTCACCAGTGCCAGCAGTCATCCCTTCCCCATCCCACAAGCCATCCAAAACAAAAACCAGCAAATCCTCAAAAGTAAAAGACCTGTCATCTCGGAGTGATGAGTCTTCAAGTAACAAAAAGAAAAAGCCGCAGTCGTCGTCTTCATCGTCGTCATCATCCTCATTATCTTTGCAGACATCCTCCTCATCTTCATTTTCAGGGTCCCACAAAAAGAACTGTGTCCTGAACCCCAGTTCAACGCTGAACTCCTATCAGGCGACATCCTCCTATAACAGTGTGTCTGTGCACAATACCAATAATGGAACAAGCCCACTCAGTGCCAAATCGGAGCCCTCAGGACGGACTTCATTGTCAAGTAGTTCAACAGACTCAGTGAAACACATGAGCATGGTAGTGAGCAGTATTGACACTTCCAATCTGTCTGTATCTTCTCTTGTGCACCACTCAGGGGACCACTCCCTGGGAGCACATAATGCAGTGTCTTCTCTACCCCTTTCTTTTGACAAATCAGAAGGAAAAAAACGTAAAAACTCTAGTTCTAGTAGCAAAGCCTGTAAAATCACTAAAATGCCTGGTATGAATAGTGTTCATAGAAAGAGCACTGCCAACCTTATTTCTGCGGTGCCAGATCCTACGAGCAGCTCCATCTCTCGGCAGGTAAGGGACTCTTCCAGTTATTTTTTTGCAGATCATGTCTGACTTCCTTGAAATATTTCATGCATTCTGAAAAGAAAATGCCACATTGGCTTCAGATGGGTTTTCATCACACAACTTACTTTCTAGGTTAATACAGAAACATATTTGTATTTGTTTTGTACCCACCACAGAAAGATGTTTTGAGAGTTTAAAAAATTATATATATATATACGTATATACATATATATATATATACACACTTTCTCAAAATATTTTTATGAGATTTTTTATTCAATTATTAAAGTAGCTATTTGTATCTCTGAAAATAAAATTGAATGTCCAGAATGGATAAACAATTTTTAGAAAAAAAAATTTTCTTAATTCTCATCTCTCTGAAATAAATTGTGTTATTGAAACAGGAAGATGAGAGTCAGAATTTCTGTTTATTTTTTTTCCCAAACTTGTTGCTGGTTCATTTCCTAATGCTATGCAAGTCTCTTCATATCTCTTCTGTAAAACACGTCTACCTTTCTCCTGGGGAGAGTCTGCGGTGCCTGACCACAGATGCTGTTCCCTGTTTGAAACTGGAAAAATTAAGAAATTAAGATCTTAACTGGATGACCTTTAGAGGACCTCTGGTTACCTTTTTCAGTGTACCTGTGTTCACAGAATATTGAAGTCAGTGCAGCAGATGAGGTTACATATGCTTGATAGCAACAGAGCTTTGGCTCCTCTTTCGGTGGTGCTATATAAGGACAAAAGTTTATGTGAAGTAAGATCTGGTGGGGAAACTGCCAGTACAATCTTTGTAATGATCTACTGTTTCATTCTGCTACTGTGTCCAGTGCTGTGCAGTGCACACAAAAAAAACCACTTGGCCCTGGCATCTGGAAGACCAAGCCTTAGAAAATAGGATACCTCAGGGAATCCAGAGGAGGTAGCTTAGGAAATTTTTTTTTGGTTTGGGGTTTTTTTTGTTGTTTGTGAAACTCTCATTTCCTAAGGCTATTGCACATAAAAACAAGTAGAATTTGCAAAAGAAGATGGTATAAGGGCAAAGCAATCCCTAAGTAATATGTCAGAAATGGGAGAGGAAGAAAGGAATAAATGAATCCTAAAGCTGCTATAGGAGACAGAATGAAGGTCTCAAAGAATGGCCTAGCAGGTGTATTTTCTCTTTCCTACTTCCAGCAGAGGAGCAACAGAGATGACTTGTTTGGCTTTTTAAAATGGAGAGCAGCATTGTCTTTCTACTGTAAGCCTCTTAAATGTGTCTTGCAATCAGAACTGATCTTCAAGTAACTGAAGTCAGCTGAGGTTGCTGTAAATTCTTCCTTCTGTCAGACAATCTGAATTTTGAAACATGTGCCCAAAAAGGTTAAATTGCCCTGAGGTTTAAGGTGTCAAATGGAAAGAAAGAGTAAGTACAAATTGGTACTTTGGTACAAACATGGGTAATAGGAAATGGATTGTATCATCTTTTCACAGAACATAGACTGTATCTATAGCTAGCACAGTGTGAGGAAATCTCACAGAGGAGGTTCTGAGTTCAAATCCTGAGCTCCTTCGGGATCAAATCTGTTCCTGTGTGTCATTCCTGTTTCAATTTGTGGTGTATTTCATCGCGTTGCACAGCAATAGAAGTAAATAAACCACAAGAAATCAATCAGAGGTCTTTGCTGAATATCTGTAAAAATGTAATTCTGACTAGTATTTTTTCTTAAGTAAGAGGTTAAATATTTGTAATGAGTGTTACAATATACAGATACTTAAACATGTTAAAACATGATATTAAATATGATACAGATAATAAAACATGTTACCTCCTCAAAAATAGGAGGTAAAATGGAGTTAATTCTATTTCAAAAGTCTGACTGGCAGCTAATTGTCTTTGTGACAAGGATACTCTATGCAATACAAAATAAATGGAATTTGTACCCATTTAAGCATATGGGTCAAATAATATTACATACTCTACATGTGTTTATTTAAGCTCTGGAGAATACAATACTTAAATTCCCTTTTAAGCTGTGCTGTTTGACTTGCTATGTTCTAGAAATGCAATTACATTAAAAATCCCACCCCCAAAAAAATGGCATGGCTTAAAATCTTGCTCCCGTTCCTTCTTGTAATAGGGGAAATCGAAAAGACTAAGAACAGAGCAATGGGTGATAGGCTCAGGTATAGTTTTCTTATTTAATTCAACTCTAGACTGGATAGATAGTAACTGGAAGTGTTAACCATTGGGTTTTGAAGTACACTTTATTTTTAAAGTCACTAGGGGGAAAAAAAATAATTTGAGTTTTGGCCTCCTGCTTATACTTTTGAAACGGTGTTTCCCGTCATTAAAGACCCAAGATATCTGGGAACCTTTCTTTTGTTTCAGAGTGCTGTACCTGTTCACCCTGTGTGGCTATTTCTCCATTTAAAAGGAGGACATGTATTTATTATGAGGGGGTTTATGAATGCTGTAATGGTGTATGTAGAGAAGAAAGACTTACAGGTGTGTCCCAGTGTTCTGAATGACCAGGAAAGATACAAAGTTGTGTATCTTCAGTCAAGATTTGTTGATGAAGAATGTTGTCCTCTAGAGAACAGCTGTGACAGGCAAAACAAGCTGAAGGGAGCAGGACAGGCAAAGACCCATCCTTTTAATCTTCATGCACCATGGCAGCACCTTCAAAACTAGCTGTAAATAAAAACTTAGAACATTTATTCTGGATAGAATGTGAACAAAGAACACTGTTTCAATCTCTGTGTGAGAAGGGGCAGGTCTGGAGAGGAAGAGAGAGGCTACTTTTTACTCTGTACCTGAAATGGCAGAATAACAAACAATGCTGTGGAAGGGAAGGAAAAAGCTGCTCTTGTGAAGGCCCTGCCAGCCAGTGCCACAGCCCCACCAAGTCAGTAAGAAACTGGCTACTGCATTTCTCACTGTTTAGGAGTCAGGTCCTTGCTACCTCTCCATCAAAGGATTAAAATGATGTCACTTACTTGAAGTCAGTGACTTTGTAAACAACTATTCACACTGCAGTCATCTGCCATTTACAGGCAGGTGTCCATGGTTAAGTTTTAGTCTTGTAACCCCTGAGGAACTACTCTGACTCAACAGCTGTGTCCCTTCTTGTATCACTACAAGAAATATCTTCACCATGTTTGCAGGTCATTGTAGAAAAACCTATGACAGGCTGCTCTTGCAGAGTGCTGTAAACTCACAAACATTGAAACAAGCAAATGGAATATTTGCAGTATTATAACTGAGTACTTTTAAAATGTATGTATGTGTACTACAATTTACACTCATTCCCAAAGTAATTCTCTGATGCAGTAAACGGATACAAATGCAAATTTGAACCTCTGGAGTTTGGTTCTTGTGATTAATATTTGCTTTATTGAGTAATGATATGTGGAAAAAATTGAATAATTTAGGGCATGCTCTGGTGCTTGGCCACTTGGTTTAAGCTCCCCAGGAGTGGGGAAGGTCTCCTGGGGAGGATCCCATGACCCAGAGCACTCTGTGGTGTCTGAATGGCTGCCCTAAGTGACTCCAGTAACTAGAGAAACCAGTACCCCAGTCTAGAGAGGTGGGGGATTACAGTTTATATTCCTCCAGCAACTGTTTTATGTGTTATTTTCTGACTTGTAACAGCATTTATGTGCCTTTTAAGACTGTTTAAGGTATACAGGCTCTGAGAGATGATGATGATTCTATCTTTCTGAAGTGTATCTTTTGCAATAGCAAAATACCTGTGTTCAAAATGCAAGGGGATTAGTGCCACATTACACAGGGAAGGGAAGGCCATCACCAGCATCTGAATTCAACTGACAAAATACGCCTCTCAATACTGCTCAATTAATGTTTTTCAGATTGGAAAAAATAGCAGTGTAGCTTTGTCACAATCCAGTCCTTCGAGTACATCAAACCCAGTACACAACAGACAAGTAAGTTGCTTTTAAAAAAGTGTACTTAAGTAGTCCGTAAGCAGTTTTGAAACATTTTATACTATAAAACCTTCAAATACAATTTCTTTCTGAATACAGTTCGTTATAGAAGCTGCCTTTTGGTGAGCTAATATTAGATTTCTCCTCTCATATAATTTTTTCCAGCTATTTTCCCCTCCAAGAATTATGAATTACACATTTTTTTGCTTGTTTTTCACCACCTGTATTACAACTCAGGTTGGCTCCTGTGCTGCTCCCTGGCTGTTGCTTGGTGATAGAGGCTCAGCAGCAGCAGCAGATCTCTGTTGGTTTTTCTATCCAACTTCTGCTGAGCAAGATGGCACAGTAGAGTCCCCAGACTGGCACAGGAAGGACAGCATTTAAAAATAGGCCAGAAGTGAAGCAGCAAAGGGAGAGCAGAAACAGGACAGAGAAGATGAGGCACTTGACTATTCAGAGAAACTAATCTGAAAGCATAACTAACCTATGTGTAATGTGAGTTCTTCTTAAACCGGCTTTGAGTTGGATAATGATAATAAATGCTGTAACTCAGCTTTTCTGATCCAGCCCTCATCTGTCTGGAGGACTGCTACACTGGTTTATTTTAATATGGCCCCTACTGTTTGACTCTCCAAGTTGAGTACTTTATCAAAAATCTAATACAAATTAAATTCATACTAAAATTAATACTAATTAAATTCATACTAAATTCTTTAGTGTGAAAAGGTGTCTCACCTCAGCAAGGTACAGTCAAAAGTAATCCAGAGGATTTTTCTCTACAGCCAGTGTCTTAGAATTCTGTTATGTATTCTGGCTAAATTATGCATTAATAGTTATTCCAAATGGTTGTGCTGATTAGTTTCTGCTGTGTATACACAGGAAAAGAATAGTAATGATAACCCACCACTGTGTGCCCATTCAAAATACTCTGAATAGCTCATATCTTGAGATGAACTGCCAAACAGTAATTTTTTTTTCTCTCACTGCTGAATGCAAGCAATATATGTTTCTGAAGGGAAAAAAAGTGGAAAGTTACTTCATACTTCTAAGGAGTGACATTTTCCTGGGTGACACTGTCATCCAACTGCCAGTGACAAGCTGTTTTTGTTTTAACATCTTGCTCCTGTGTTAGTATAACATACCCACTACCTGAGGAGGAGAACTTGTTGGGATCTGTTGCCTAGATCCCATGGGGAAAACCTAAGAGTACAAAACATTAATTTTGTGTCAGTTCTATGTAAATAGAGATTATTGCAGAGCTTTTCAGCTGCCTGTTTTCATAACTTTATCAAAAATAGAAGTGTTTGGTGGTTTTAAGCTCCACAAACTCTTTATTTTTAAAAATATGTTTCTGTCAGTTTGGTAGCTGAATGTGGAGCTCAAAGTATAAAAGTTCAAAGTACAAAAAATCAAGTTGATTCTAAGTTTTATTAAACTTTTTTTTTAACTTACACAGGATTTTAGTATTTGGAACCATGAATAATGATTCCCGATTTAATAAATGCTTGTCACTGACAAATCTGAGCTGCTTTGTTGGCAGCTTTTATCTCCAATCTAGCAATTGAATAGTCTCTAAATAAAATTTTTGTCTTAAACTATGCTGTAATATTTCATTATAAAGGTGTTAATAATTAGGTAACAATAAGTGGATCTACAAGTCTATGCTGTGTCAGTAAAGGTATTACTGTGGCAGCTGAGCTCTCTTGTTTTGAATGTTAGTGTAACTATAACCATGATAATCAGGGAGTCCAAGTGAAGCAAGGTCTGTAGGCAGAGACAATCTCTGCTGTACACCAGGGTTTATAGTTGGAAAAACCTGGCAAGTTTTCATGAATACATCACAACAACAGACTTCTAACAATGCAGTTGGAAGCAGAGTTGCAGCTGCCGAGCTAAATGTGCATATGGAGCAGTTCCTCTGGACTGCCTCCACTGTGTTCCCTGGCCAGGCAACCTGGCGGGGCTGTCTGCTGCTGCAGAAGGGGAGCCAGAGGGAGAAGATTGCTGTTCTCAAGAGAAGGGAGAGAGGTCCATAACTCATCACAGGGTTGAGTGGCTGGGTGAGAATGGGGCATTTGGAAAATTGTGTTGGGCTGTAAACCCAGTCTTGTTTGCACCTGTGACCACCCGGGTGCAGTCCGGCCGGGAGAGCTTCCCGCTGCCCTTCCCAAAGCAGCCGGTCGGAGTGAGAGGACACACGGCAGAGCTGTGAAAGTCACCTGCCACCCATAACTGAGTGCTCCTCATTATTGAGTGTGAGCTGAAGGTGGCCTGCCATTGTTTTGATGTCACAGGAGTGGCTCCTTTCGATCATTTGCTCCATGTGCTGAAGTTCACTCGGGTACTCCCGTGGGACTGGTGGATCATGAGAATTGTTGTGGGCCTGTCAGTTCTCTCCCATTGCATTAAACTCCATCGCGTTAAACTCAAAGGGATTCTTCTCAATTAATATTTGATATGAATATTGCTGCCCCTCTTTGAGACCTGAATTAGGGATTGTATACATAAAAGCGTGCTTGTTTTTCCAACTATGACTGTTGCTTTAGTAAAAGAAATACTACTTTTCCCTACAAAAACTACTTGGTCTTTAGCAAAAATTATTGGAATGGTAGTTTTACAGTCAAATCATTTGTGCCTGTATGTATTAAAAGTTTGTTTTCTCCAGATTTTATTCTTGTTCTAGGTTTTTAACTAATCAAGTCTTTTTGTCTTCATAGTGCTTTTAGGTGCCTGAAAGTGTTAACACTTCAAGACCTCAGTATGCGGTGGTTTTTAAATACTGAGTAACTAGATCATTTTATTAAGGGAAGGTGACAACGTGTATGCTGTGTGAGGATTCCTTGTGCATGAAAACATGCTGTGTAGAGGAAAAGATTCTTCAGAGTTGTCGTCTAATTGCTGCTCTTTATTTGTAATGATAACCAAGTTAATGAACATGAAATTCACCAAAGCTTACTAAAATCAGACCATCCCAAAAGGAAATATGCCGTTTATTCAAAGCAGTTCCTTTTCTTAAAGGTCTAATGTAGTCAGTAAACAGGGAGGAAATTTAGTTCAGGGACTTGAAATAAATTCCTGCTTTGAGTACTGTCAGCCACAGACATTATTGAAGTGTTTTATACCAAAAGACATTGTATGATTTTGAACCTGGCTCTGGTTTCTCTTTTAGAAGACATCAAACCGGACTGGTAGAATAAGGACTCTTCCATAACAAGGAAAAGGAACCAGCCTATAATCTCTAGCTCTCAGCAGCCCTACTCCACAGGGTTTTTCTTTTCTATGTCCTGCAGATGGATTTAATCTTTTATGAATTTGTGGTTTTAATGAGAATTAAATTTACAGAAAACTGTAATAGTGATTTGTTTAGTTTTTCCACTTGTATTTGCCACTGATCTGTGCGTTCTGCTTGGTTATGTTTCATGCCTTTTAAAGCTGTTAGCATTGCAATGCTCCCTTTGTTTCCTAACCAGAACACAATGGACATTCCAAAAAAAAAAAAATCCAGATCATGATTTGAATTTATTTAAAGGATCTCCAAATTTTTTCATTAAATAAAAATTACAGTAATTCTGTATTTAAGCTTGTCCTATGGATAAAAATTGAGTGCATTTCTTAGTAATTTGCAAACAGCTGGGGCACTGCAACTTTAGGGACTAATCCTGATTGGTGCTCTGTACCTACAGCATTTAATAATTTCAGTGGGAATTTGGAGTGTTCAGCCTCTTCCAGGATCAGGCTCTTAAGGAATCTATACTTCAATCAATGCACAGCAGAATTTTGCACCAAACTGTAATTACTGTTATCAGGAGCCCAATGTGTAAAATCCCCATATCTTGGGGGATTTCCAGACCCTTAAGAACACAGCACTTGATAACTTCAGTGAGCAGTTTGGGTTTGCGAGGACAGGAGTTGAGCAGATTGGCTTGCATTAATAGAATTGCACTGACAGTGTTTCTTATAGGATTACTGAATAATTTTTTAATAAAATATAGATTTTATAATCAGGAAGCCAATACTAGGTACTGGAACAATAGTACAGAGGAGTTAATTTTTATTTCTACAGTGTTAAAAGTGCACTTATATGCTGGTTTATTACATCTGGGGAAAGGCGAGAGACTGCAAATAGGGAGATTATTACTACTTTCTTTTTTAAAAAAAGAAGGGTTAAGGCAAATTTTAAGACTAAAAATGTTTAAGCAATTATAAACAAGGCTAGACCCTTTGAAAAAAAGTTTAGAAATATTCTTAAAATAAATTTTTATAGTGTTAATTTTGTAATAATTTATGTTTTGCTATACTTCAGAGCTAACTGACCGGTATAGTTTCAGAAACAGTATGAAACTTAGGAAAGTTTAAGCAATGTTTATATTTTTAAAATGTTCTTTGAATTATGTTTTTATTGTACATTTCTTCAGACTGAAAAATGTGTACATATCTTTGTTATTTTTGCACAATTTTTGTCTTGTTCAGTTTAAGGAGCAGTACTATGTTGATTTTTTTTAATTTATTTTGAGTTATAAAACTGCAGGATTTTAAAAATCTCAGTAACAAAGTCATCCTCTGTAATCAATGAACTGCTATTTCTAGTTGTTGAGGGAAAACAGTGGTTGTGAGATTCAGTGGTTGCTTCTGAGAAATAATGCTAATCAGTGACTGACTGAAGGAGCAATTTTGTAGTTTTAGGAAGCTTTAGCTGTTTCCATGCATCTTTTAATTGGAAAGCTGAATTATGGAGCCTGTCCTTTGAATGCTGCTTAAATTTTATTTTCAACTGGCTTACACCTGACAGCATTTCAGGAAAGTTAAGCACGAAGTAAAATCCCGTGGTGTTCTTTCATCATCAAAGAATCATTAATTAAATGTATTGGAAATTTTAGCCTGCAAAATGAAATGGAAGTAAACTTTTGGAAAAAGGCGGATACAAACTGGACCAGCCTATAATGCATTCTTAGTGTAGCATTCACTTGTAGTTCTTTTTCTTCCCCATTTGCCTGAAAACCTTGTGATTTGTTTCCAGCAATAGAGGCTCAGAAGCTTTGGTTGTTACACATACGCAATGCATAGGCCCGTCAGCCATAAAAAGCGACTTGGATAACTTGTATGCCTTCTTTTGTATCGATGTAACAATTGTAAATAGTGCTGATCGACCTTTGTAGAGAATAGTTTATACAGCATATTCTATTATTGCTGATTCTCAGTGAACTATTGTTTTAAAAAAAAAGAAGAAAAAAAGAAATTTTTCTATTTACACCTTATATTTTGTTATGCTGTTGACCCATGGCACTTTAACAAAACTCTGTGGGTTTTGCATAGCTGGTCAGTCATGGGATATATTAAATAACTGTTGTTGCACAGAAATGAATTTGCACCTGCTATATTGTGCTTTCCTACTACAGATTTTAGAACCTTTTCCAGAAGACTTTTGAAGAAAGCATGTCCAATCATTCTAAGAAAAAAAAAATGCCATACTTGTACAGCCAATTTCTTTTCTACAATCCATATTTTGTAACACTAAGTATTTTCATTCTTTGTCCTGCACCTTTATGTATTAGCAGTATCAAATAGAATTCATTCCATGCTTGTGATAATTGTAAGCAGAATAAATGTCTAAAGTAGGTGTAAATAGTAAATTCTATGGCTTACAGTTTAAAAAAGGAAAACCAGAACAAACATGTATCTGATTGATACTGCCATGGTTCAACACCGGGCCTGGAGATATTCTCTAGTGAGCGATTGTATTTTTTGTTTTTTGCTTTATTATTATTTTTTTTTTGTAACATGGCTTTGTAAATAAAATAATTTATATGTTTGTAAGAAACAGATGGGGTTTGTCATTATTTCTCTTTGCAAAACAAAGATGGCGTGTGTTGCAAGACTGCCCTTTCTCTTCCCAGAGGCTGAAATACACTTTGCAGATGTCCTGCACTGAGAATTCCACAGTAGTTCAAAAGCTCTGCCCAGTTTTCTGTACAGGGGTGAATTGCCCTGTGATTATTTTTGGCATTCATGTCTAAAATATTTCTGTATTTACATGTCAAGACACGTGCAGTGATCAGCTACTGAGGTTTTTTGCACTGATAAACCATTTTTAAATTCCTTTGCTTAGCTGAATGCATTTTCCCATTCCTTATCAGTGTAAGAATTAACTTTGTTACAGCTGCTAGATTTAGGAATTCTCACTTCAATGGGCTGTACAAATTTATAACCAGTCTTTTTATCATCGTTAATACTAAAACCTCAGCTCTTATCTAAGCGTTAAGATTCTTGTTCTGTGCAAATCCTGTTCCAATTACAGATCAAATGAGACTTAAATTGTTCATTGGCTTGACAGCTCTGCAGAGAGGATTGCAGTTTTTTCTCTCGCAGCCGCCCTCTCCTGCAAACCTGGGGAAGATGTACATTTTCACACTCCTTTTATGAAGTATCTGGAAATTGTCTTGGAGATACTGAAGGGAAGATGCTCACAATTACAGTACCTTTTTTAAAAGCAAGCAATTTGAATTGAAAACTGCATTTTGTGTGCACACACTCAGAACTGGCAGAGGAGATAGGAAGCTGGGCTGCCTCGCAGGAAAAGGGAATTGAAGGAGTGAAATTTCACCTTCTAGGTAAACAGCTTTTTGTGTGATGTCTTGCATTTTCTGATTTTTGTCACAAAAGCTAAACCTGAATTTCCTCTTTACTGTCCAATTAATTCCTTGATCTGAGATACTCTGAGATACTTGTATTTTGAAAGCTTTTCTTTTTCTCTTTAGTTTCTTTTCCACTACAGAAAAAATTAATATCATGAAGTAGCAGTAGATGCTGAAGTTTCATCTGATAAAAGTAGTGGAGTAAAGTAACACTGTGTTCATAAGATGCTTTGCTGTTTCTAGCAGCCATTAGAAATTAAAACTATGCCAAGAAAAGAGAATATGGCTGATGCATTAGTTGTTTGCCATCATTGCATATGGCCAGCAAACGTTGAAGACCGCTGACTTCCCAAAATGAATCAGTAGTTTTTTAGCTCTTGTGGGTTTGTTGGAATGATCTATAAGCTGTTCTCATATTTGGAGTTGGGTTTCCCCTCCTTTTTTTGGTTATGCACAATTGTTTTGCTTGTAGCACTCCTCTCCTGCTTGTATTCTCTAACATGCTCTAAATACCACCAATTTTAGAGGAAAGCAGATCACACTGTAACTTCTTTATTCATTGCAATCTTGTTATGCTTCTGTTTTTACCATGGAACTATTTATTTTAGAAGGAAGTCGTTGCTGTGTGCAACCAGGATCTGTTTTATTCTTCCAAATCTGTCAGGATTCACAATTGGAAAAAATGCCAAATACTGATTCCAGAAATATTTGGAGGAGAGTCATACAACACATTCAGACTACAGAACACAAGAATGTTTATTTCATGCAAATTTTTCTATGCTGTTTTCCTCCTTGAATACTTCCTGAAAGCAACTATTCAAAGCAAATGCAGATCTCTTTTAAAAGATCCTTTCCTAAGTAGAAGAAAGCTAAAGCTGATCATTCAGCAGCAGGTCCCAGTCTGCCCTTTGATGGAGGATCCATGACAGTACTGAGCTCTTGTTCTCATTTTGTAATGCACCACAAATGACACAGGCTGGATTCTTTTGTGTGGGGGTTTTGTTGTTTATGTCTGACCCAAAAATATTTAGCTCTAGTTCATGATCTGTTGTCCCTACAGAAAGGAGAAGAGAAGCTTTAGGGGAAGTTTGCCAGCCATAATAATCAGGATCCAGGAGAACTTGATTTGAGGGTAAGGACACGAGTAGGGATTTGAGATGGGGCACTACCTTCAGCTGTGGCCTTTGCAGATTTCCCAAACGTGACATATTAAGCTCTGAAATTCAGTCTGGGTTTGATTAACTTGGAGCAGTTGCTAACATGGTTGATGTGACACCACAAGGGTGGTTTTTCAGAAAAACTGTCTGTCATGGACAAAGTGCATTTACAGAATCTACAGGTGTGGAGGCCTTTTGGTGTAAGTACAGAGAACAGCCTGATGAGCACGAGTGCAGCCCTGAGAGTCATGTCTGTGTCAGCTTGTTTCCAGCCTGGCCCTACTGAGGCAGCAGGTGAAATAGTGATGGAGGAGGCATCGCTGCAGAAGAGAAACCATCATCCCTTCCCAGTGGGAAATTTCACCAGTGCTGATTTGGANCTTTCCTCAGTTCTAAGCTGTTCTCAACAGCCTACACAAGAAACCTTCCCCTCTGGCCCTCTGGTCAGCTCCGCTCTTAAATTGCAATTATTTGCCTTCCTTTTTCTTTAGTTTTCTCTTATTTTGATCCATAATCAGTTGGGGAATTTTGTGGTGTAGTTTCTTGGGCATTTGGGGTTTTTTTTGTTTTTATAATCTTGCCTTGAGCTACTCCTTCCATGTTACTTTTCTTTAGGATTTTTATTTGTAACGCCAACAAGGGCTCTTCCTGGTAACTCTGCTTTTACAAAGCACTAACTGAAGTGACTACAGTTAGAGTAGATGTGTGGATTTGCAATCAAGTACAGGAAAAGACAGGGGTTACTCTTCAGAAACACAAACCTTTGGAGATGCACAATCCATACTTACTTCTGCTTCCTAACTGCATGCCCACCTTTTTGTTGCTCAGAATGTCTGTTTGAACTATGTGGTGTCAGAGACACTGAGGCAATGGACCTCTGATCTCTCCCACCCTGTGTAGTGTGAACTCATTCTACAGATACTGCTGGAATAAAAGCATCTGTGATTTGCAGAGCTATGAGCTCAGAGCCATAATTAAACAGGAAAATATACTGTATCACTCAAAGAATGCAGGTTCCTGCTCAAGTAACTTACTTTTTCCCTTTTGCCTTCAGCTGGAGTCCAACCATAGTTCCAGGAAATCCGTTCTGTGGCTTTTCAGCCAACTGAGAAGTGGACAGTTCTGTTACAGTAAAATCTTCTGATATCAAACTAGGCATTTTGTGACTTATTCTTCTCATTGACTCAGAAACAAGAAGTATTTTTGTAACTCCTGATTTATTTTTCCCAGTACATGATTTCTGATGGCAAGTTTAGCCTTTATTTTGCAGCTGACTGGGGGCAGGAACAAAAAAAGCCAACATTCACAGCTTAGACTGATGTCTGTGGGCTCTTGTTTTTCTGGAGAGGACTGGGATGGCACAAGCAGTGATCCAGCTACTTCTGTAGTACAATTTACATCAAGGACAATTTTTGACAGAAAAGCTCAACAAGCTGAGTGGGGCTATGCTAGACATGCTGCTCACACATAAGGAAAGGCTGCTGGGAGCACTGACACTGGTGGCAGCCTTGGCAGCAGTGACTACAGTATAGCAAAGCTTACCATTCTGAGGGAAGTGAGGAAGATAAATAGTTGAATTGCAACCCTGGAATTGAGGAGAGCAGACTTTGTCTCCTGCAGACATTTTGTTGGCAGAATCCCACAGAAGACTGACCTGAAGGGCCCAGGAGAGCTAGGTGAAGCACAGAAACAGTCCATTCTGATCTGCAGGAAGCTGAGCAGACATGGGAGAAGGCCAGCATGGCTGAATGGAGAGCTCCTGACTAAGTCAGAGGCAAAAGGCAAGTACACAGCCTGTGGAAGCAGGGCTCGACTACCCTAGAGGAATAAACACTGCCTAGCCATGCTGAAACAGAAACAGGAAAGCCAAAGCTCAGCTGGAGCTGGAATTAGTAAGGGATGTGAAGGACACTTCCAGAACATTAACCTGGAAGGAAAAGTAAGTAAAATGTGGGCCCCACTGTGGTAGGTAACCCGGTGACAGAGGACAGGGAGGTGATGGAGGTACACTCATTGCTCATGCACTCCATTTTTAACTGGAGAGGTCTCAGAGCTTTGGGCATAGTTTGGGCAGTGAGGGGCTCTCCCCAGGACATCTGAGTGAAGGACTGCTTATCCTGCATCTCTAGAAGCCTATGGGAAAAGCTGGGCTTGATTCAAGGATACAGGCTGCCACTGTTCTCGTGTAGCTGAGCACTGGAACACAGAGCAAATGATGTTGTGGAGTCTCCATTCTGGAGACAGTAAATACTTGACAAGGCTCTGAACAACCTGAGCTGGTCTTTGAAATTAGCCCAGTTTGAAGAGGAAAGGGAGTTGCTGACATGATCTCCAGAGAACAATTTCCACTTAATTATGCTGCTGTTCTGCGCAGTTAAAACAACAAAAAAAGTGGTTCTGGTTGTTGGGATAATTAATACTCAGAAGCTCAATATTTCTGCCGTTGAACATTTCCTCTGTAAATGTATAGTATAAAATCATCTGATGAAGAACTCAGCTGGATCATGGAAGTCCTTGGGGACACACAGAGGGAAACCGCAGTGGAGCTCTTCCAAAGCAGCTACAGCAATGGCAGGAGCAATCCCCACAGCTCACCCTTTGCTCCCTGGCAGAGTGCTTCCCAAAGTTCATGCTGAGGAGCAGCAGAGGTAAGTAAAGCCTTAAAGGAGCTGCTTTCAGCAGCTGTGTACACAGGAAGCCTGTGGCACATCTAGGGATCTTTCCCAGCCTGTATGGCTTCTGTCTTTTCCCATAGCCCTAGACTTCAGTTTTCTGACACTTCTATTTGAAAGAACATGACCATCTGCCTCTTTTCCCCTGCAAGACAAATGGTTGTCCTGGAACCAGCTGCATATCTGACCTGCAGTCCCTGTTTCTCTTCATTACAACTCTTAAAGGCTCATTGTAGTCTGTTTAGCCCTATTAAATTAGATAAAAGGCTTAAATCACTAGTGATATTCTGTAGAAGACTCAGCTTCTATCACAACAGGTATTAAGCCTTTTAAACAAATCTAATTTATATAACCAGGAGACTTTAAACAGATGAAAATAATTTGGTCCTTTAGTTCTTTATTAAAACTCATTTAGCAGCATCTCTATAATGGAACCAGAATACTTTCAAATGTTTTCAAATACTGTTTTTCTCAGCCACCAGAAGTTCAATTTCCTTTACAATAGCCCATCAGAGTTTCTTACAAATTATCCTGAACTATCATACTTTTAGGATCCATATAAATAGCTGGTACAATCATTATATGAACTGAGAATAATTTATTACCTAAATAATAAATACATTATTCATCATAAGAATATTTTCTCAAGTAAATAAATTGTGCTTCCTTAATAGTGAAATAGAATTTTAATAAATACATTTCTAGGTGTAAATCAAATTGGGATTTGCTCTGTTTAGTGATTCGTTTTTGAACTATCTCTCAGGGAGGCACACTTAAATCTGCAATTCCTGTGCTTATTCTTAGAATTTTAGCCTTAATGTGTATTTCATACTGGTTATCTTTCTTGACTACTAAAGGGAAAACTTCTTTTGCCAAATGCTGGTTTCCTTGACCCAAACACTGACCTACCTACCTACCTACCAGTATTTCATTTGCTGCTTCTGTTCCTATCAATCTTCCTATGCTTAGGTTCTCATTTTCAAGAATTTATTTTCCACATCTTTATTTCTCCTCTGCTGACCAGCTCTTCTCCTGTTTGTATACTTCTCTACATTTCAATCTATACTTTCTCCCATGGCTCTTTTTTAGGAAAAATTTTTGTTAATGCTTTGCAAACTCTGTAGAAAGGTATAGAAAGACAAATGCAGGAATGGATGGAGTAACTATGGAATGTTTTACTTATGAAAAGGAGGTTTCCACCACTGCCTGACAACTGTCAGAAGAGGCAACTGTTAGAAACCTACAGTTCCTCTAGCCCTAACTGGGACTCAAAGCAGGTAGCATAGTCAGTTTAAAACAACAGAGAATACAGACAGCACCTGGCTGTACAATATCTGCAGCTTTGGATGCTGCCTTTCTCCCACTTTATCTAAGAAAAAAAAAAGTTCATTCTATTAATGTCTTGTGATATTTTAGTTTTGGCAAAGAGTTACATATATTTTGTGCTAGACTTTTCACAGGAATACTATTCTTCTTTACTATATGCTCATTTATCATTGTCTGATTTTATTTGATGTCAGATGGTTATATCTTTGTAGGTTTCCTTAATTTTTTTTTTTAAAGTGAGGCACTTTACTTGATTATGGTTCTCCTATTAACATTGGGTAGTACAGTCAAAATCTTCTTTGATGTCTCCTCTGTTTGCACAGGCTATGTTGCAAGATTCAATAATGGTTTTAAAACGTAAACTCTCTTACTCTCAGTTGCTGGCCACTGGTTTTGCACCTCGTAGGGGTGTGAAACACTGGGAACATCCTGGCAGCTCCTCACACCGTGGGCATGAACCAGGGCTGTGCCTGGGGAATTGTGGAAGGTGAAGAAGGTGGTACTGCCTGTGGAAGGAGACGTGGCTGGAGGTGAGAACACAGAATCAGAATCTTTAGGGTTAGGAGGGACCCCTGGAGATCATCCCGGCCAAGGCAGGGTCACCTGCGGCAGGTGACACGAGAGCGCATCCAGGCGGGTCTGGAATGTCTCCAGAGAGGGAGACTCCGCGGCTGCCCTGGCCAGCTCCAGTGCTCTGCCGCCCTCAGCGTGAAGAGGCCCTCACCTCATACTGAGGTGAAACTTCTTGGTTTTCTTTTACGGACGGTGCTACCCGTCCTGTCGCTGGCACCACTGAAAAGAGTCTGACACATCCTCTTGGCAGCGGCCTTTGAGATGTTTATATGCCTTGAGAGCGGATATCATTAGCCTTTTCCAGACTAACAGGCCCTCAACACCTGCATACGTGGTAAAAAGTACCGTGTGTAATTTGCTTTCCCCACGAACCAACGCAGAACCGGGACCCAGCCGGGAGCGAGGTGTGTCTGTTCCGGTGCTAACGTGACGACTTCCAGGAAAGTCAGTTTTCCCTTCCCCCTTCCCGCTCGCCTCAGCGGAGCGTCCCGCGGCAGAAGCCGCTGCGGGCTCCTCTGCTTGCCCTGCTCTCGCCCCGTGCCCGCGCAGCTCCCGCCGCCGCCTCACGCCGCCCCGGCACCGCGGGATGGCGACGGCCGAGGAGCAGAGCCGCGAGTACCTGCGGCGGCATCGGCTGCCCGAGCTGCTGCACCGCCTCGGAGCGCTGCTGCTCTTCCACCGCCCCGGTGCGCACAGGCCCGGCCCCGCCGGCAGCGGGGGCAGCGGGGCTGCGCGGCCTCCGCTCCCCGGCTGAGGGCCCGGTGCCCGCGGGCACTCTGACCTCGTTGCAGAACGGCCACGCGAGTTCCTGATCCAGGTGCTGGAGAGGGTGAAGGCTGGGAGACGAGCCGAGGGCGAGTACCCGTTCCTCATGGACGAGGCCAACGTGGACGCCATGTTCAGCCTGCTGGATGTCCTGGGCCAGGGCCACATCAGGCCAGCGCAGTACAGGGAAGGTGCGGCCACCTGCACCCCGCGGCACGCCAAACTGTTTGCTTGCGCAGAGTTATTAAAATAGTTTCAGAGTTACCCATCTGTATACTTAAATATTATCCGCGCAGCTGCTCACACGACCTGGACCTTGGAAAGTTGAAAAAAGTTACAGGTGGTTTAAGTTTTCTACGTTTAAGTTACATGTTATTATGCGACACATGTTTACTTTTTCTTTTAATTTCAAATTTAAATTTGTCTTTCCAACGGCTCACATAAGAAATTCTCTTTTGTTAACTTTAGCCCTTAAAACTTTGGGACTGAGCACTGAGGATTTGGAGCTAGAAGATGATGAGATTATCACACTGGATGTATTCAAGGAAGGCGTGTAAGTTTAATTGAAATTGTGGTGTTATTTTTTCTTTTTTTTTGGGGGGGGGGGCAGGGAGACATATGCATAGGAGATATTTTACTGAGATTTATTTTTTATTTACAAAGCCACATAATTAACCAATAGTTTAATTGCTAGTTTAAGCTTGACTGTGTCACTTCCCATTGCAAGATTAAAAAACACATCAGTTGCTGCCTGACCACCTTGCGTTGCTGTAAGGTGAAACAAACTCCATGCCCTCCACCACTTCAGTTTCAGGATCCTCTCATGGTACCTGCCCCTCCAGTCAGAGCAAAAGTCATCAGCCAGCCCAGGGGTTAAAATACTGATCCAGAAATGTGGAACAGTGAGACCCAATTGTCTTCTTTGTCAGGGGTGGTACCACAGCTGGAGATGAAATAGGTTCAAATAATTCCTCATAGTCAAGGTATGGTTCTAGGAGCAATTTTTAGTAACTGTTGCAATTGCTAAAAGGTAATGAACTAATTATCCTCATTATCTAACTAGAGGTTTTCTTTTTCTGTCTTAGGAAGAAAAAGATGCTGGAGAGCTGGTCTGTGTATTAGTTTGGGCAGTGGTCTGCTATACATATTAAACACAGGCATCTTCCCCAATTTTTCTTCTGGTTTGTCAGCTGTGAAGAGTCAATTTTAAGCAATACTCTCTTTTTCTCATCTTCCCTGCCCTTCAGTGGAGCAATCAGCTGAAAAGGACAAATGACAAGAATGTGTTCATGTCTAGCAGGCACTGGAGGGAGTATAGTTAAGAATTGCTCTTCTTAATATAATTAGACAGTTTAAAAAAAAGTAGAGATCTCTTTTGCAACTGAAATAGTATTTTGGAGTTTTCTCCTTCAGCTTATAGTTTACAGTAAAGGATTGTTACCACTGAATAAAACTAAGCTGGCTTTTGGGCTTGTGCTGTGTTTTGGTTTTTGGGTATTTCTAAGGAAAAAACAACTTCAACAAGTTATGACAAATGCCCACAGGTAAATGCAGGTAGCACTTCCAACTGGTATTTTCAAACTTAGCATACATGATGCAATTTATAAGGAGAAACTCTTTTTTAAAAATTAGGAGATAGTCTTGCAGAGAAAAAACAATCTTAATTTGTATGAAGAAAACAGTGACATATTCCTTCCTTCTGCATTGATTATATACATTTTAATACAGACCATCCATTAAGTGGAATTTGGAGATGTAAAACATCTGTGTTTAACTGAAGACTGACCAGTTCATAGGGAACATTAGCCCATGTTGTACAAAAATGCATTTATACTATAAATACTCTGTGTTCATTAGAATTATGCAGACAAGGCAGACTATTCATTAGAGATGAACAATTTTAGCTTCCAAATGCAGTGGCAAGGTGGCCATGGAAAATAAGATCTGCACAGTTCAACACCAAGTCAGTAGCATTTTGAATTTTTTCTTTGAACTGTATAGAATGAGGTGTAAGATTAGATGAAAACAATCTCTCAGCATACAGAAATGAAAGAAATAAGTATATTACAAGATATTTGTTTTAGTTTCACTTGGAATCAGTAATCTAGACCAAGTTAACCATTTCTGAAGAAGTCTTTATTTTCCTGTGTTTGGCCAACTAGCTCTCAAATTGAGAAGAATCTCAACATCCCTTTGAGCGAGTTTATAAACTCCAAGTTCATTTAGTGCTGCTGTTGCAGATGGCTGGCTTGGCTTTAATGGTTCATTTTCTGAAGCTGACTGTAGGACATCCTTCAGAAGCAAGGCAGAGCCAACATTCAGGTTCAGGATAATGCAGGCTTCTTTTATGCTAGAGGAAAAGTTACATGGATTAATGTAAGCAGCACAAATTTAAGTGTAACAAAAAACCCTTCCACGCTCCATGTTGGTTTAAAAATATTCAGATTTCAGCCCCAATTAGCTGAGGATTTTGATGGTGGACTATATAAGTGATTGTGGGCTAGTGAAATAGATTAACCAGAAAGAAAGTAGGAGTTTCTCATCCCTGACAGCAACTAGACTGCCTCACAAGGCAATCCTGAGGAGGAAAATAGTTTAAAGTAGTCCTTCTAACAATAAAGTTTGTTGTGTTGTAGCTGACTAGTTTCTTGGTTTTAAGTAGAACAGTTGTATTTCTCTGGACACTCACTTCTGAAATACCAGTAGATCAGAAGTGTGCCTACTTACTGCTTGAAGTAGTTTTCTGGCCTCTTGCAGTAGTGTGAAAATAAGGGGAACAAATTCCGACTCATGTCAAACTGCAGTTGTGCTGCTCCTCCTTCATTGAAATGATTTGCCATAATGATCTACAAACACAAAGAGGTGCATCTGCTGTTTAAGCCAGTCACTGACACCTACATGGCATTGCACAGGTCACACTGATACCCACTTCCTGATAGATGTACAGATCCACTTTCTCTGCAAGCATTTGCCAGAAAATTTTAAACAGTGAGTGGCAGAGTTGCTGCTCCAGTTGTAGCAAACGGTCTCGCAGTGTCTGCAACACCGGGCACGCCGTGCTCGACAGAGACATCACTGCTTGCTCTGCTTGAGAGGGTAAAGACAACCACCTGAAAGAAACCATTGCACTGCAGTCATTAGAATGAAATTATTCATATTACAACAACTGAAGTTAAAATTACCCTTTAAAAAAATCTTACCCATTTACAATGTTTCAGAGACAATCTTTTCCCATTTCTAATCTAAAAGTTATCAGTCTAATGCTGTGTTTGAATTTCATTTAATATTAAACTCATGCTTTAGTTATAAATCTCTGAACATGTCATTCCAGGGAACCCCATCTAATCTGAAAATCATTGAGTTCTATTCCTTTTATCAAGTACTTCAGAAATTCTACTCAGTAGAAAATATTCAAGAAGCCCTAGGAGTCTGTGAAGACAGAACAGTCATGACAGGCCATTTTGCATAAAATCTTCAATACTACTATGAAGAAAATAATTCCTGCTCAAAATAGAAAACTAGAACGATCCACAATCTTTCCTAGGGTTTTTAACTAAGGCATCCACTAATTGTGAAACTACTTTAGAAAACATAGCATGACAATGGTCCCAAGGTAAGAATAAAGAGAATTTTCCAGAACTTATTACCCTGCAGCTTTCCTACTCCAGAAAAAAAATACTGCCTATTATCCTTGCCTTTACTTACCTCAGTATTTTTAACAGGAAATAATACTGTAATGTGTGAAGAGATTAAATAAACAGACTCACCTCTCTTTTTTGTACAGTTTTGCAGCATCTTTGACCTCTCTGAAGACATGATCTACTTGTCGTGCCAGCATGTCGTGCTTCAGGCGCTCCAGGAGGTTGATCATGTCATCAAAGACAGAGCTCTCCATGGACGCCAGCTGTCCCAGCTGGAGCTGGCTCATGGTGTCACTTTCTGCACGAACCTCTAGCTCAGCCTGCTGCAGCTGCAAGAAGAACTAGGCAAACAAAACCAGAGAGGAACACCACAGAAAATAATCTTACCCCTTGAACTTTTCATTGGTACTTTGTTAGGCAGAGTTCTAGAAAACACTCTCCTCTGGCACATTATAAAAATCAAAAATTTAAGATTTAAGATTTGAAAAACACTTTCTTATCTTTCCCTGTAGTCCTGATTTAGTGAAAAACAAAACATGGTGGTTTAATCCTAGTGATGGAACTGATACAGGTTTCAGATACAGCAACAGATAGGTTAAGGGAACAGATCTAAAGAAATACTGAAAAGATATATTAAGATTGACAGCAGCATGTGTTTAAAAAACCCTACCTTGGCCTCTTTAAGATTTGCAAAAGTAAACTTTAATTATAATTTCTTTAGCAATGATTATTCATTGAATCATAAATTTACTGTGCTGACAACAGCAAGAAAATGAGTTTATCGAGATCAGTGTGACGTTGTGGTAACAGCTTGTTGGTTTTGCTTTTAAGCAGATCAAGACGCTGCAGTAGGTGCAGTTATACAACATGAAGGCTGCTGTCCTATCAAGTCAAGATTAGCTTCTACTGGAGCCACAGCCTCCTGTGAAGACAGTAAGAATTTGGAGGCTGCCCACAGCACACACAATGCCTTATTCTGCACACTCCATGTGTAGCAGGTTTTTTGATCTTCAGCACCAACAGCCGTAGAAAAGCTGAAATTCTGCACTAGGCCATGCTGCCACCAGGCTGTTGTACAGCAGTCACAAATTCCCACTTATCAGTGATGGCCCTTTCTGGGCCACACCTGAACTATGCTGCCACACAGATACCCACATGGGATCTGTCTAAGCTCTCCTGCCATGGGAGGAGTTCAAGCACCAGGTAAAGGCTGCTGCTCTGGTTCAGAGATCTCCAAATCAATTCACTTTTTTTTTACAATAAAAAGCATGTAAAACAGACTACTTTTTTTGGTGTCTTCAGATTTTCCAGCTTCACTCTGCATCTCCCTAAAAAGTTCATAATTGGCAGCTCAGGCCTCAAACAACAACCTGTCCTTATTTATACATCTTTTACTAAATCCGAATTTATATCTCATTCTACTTTTTCAGTAATTAATTCTCCTGAAGACACCTAAAATGTGTTGAAAATAAAACGTTTGTTATGAAACAAACATCCAAAGTCCATTTTATATACCTTTTTTCCTAAAGAAGAATAATTACTTACTACATTGTCAGCCCAATCTGCCAACACTGTTGCTATATAGTTAACAGCATTAAGGATTGCACAGTATCGGAATCCTAAGGAAGCTCTTGTCTCTTCCTTCATTACTTGAGTTAATCGTATCCTGAAATCATCAACTAACTCCTTCTGTAGGCCCAGGAACTGGAGTTTTCTGGAAGCTGTTGGAAGATTCTTATACCTGTCTGGAAAGACATTAATAAAATATTTTTGGGCTTTCCAACAATAAAAAAAGCTTTTCAAAAAGAAATATTACAGGCATCTTACTGTACCACCTCATGCCTATGAGAACATCATACAGTCGGTATTTAAATGTCAGAGTTTAAAACAGCTGATATTTCAATGTTTTCAGGGAAACTGCCCATGCAAAAGCTAAACATGCAACGACTTTCTTCCCCCTCCTGATCCCAGGAGCAGTTTGTATTCTAACACTTGAAGCATGTGTGGTAATACCACACCTTCCAATGTGGCCCCTAAAGCATCCTCACACAGAGAAAGACAAAGCGATTGAAGATGCAACTGTCTCCTGAAAACATACTTGCTCTTATGTGCTGTTGCAAAAAAAGAAGTTACTTAATAGCTTCTGAATTGTCACAGATTCAAAAGGACTATTATGATTTATAACTGAATTGCAACAAATTATATACTGCCAACTTTGAGAGAATATGGTAAATATCAAATGTATATTTTTAATTATTATTTTGCAAACATGTCGCTAGGTCAAGATTACTCATGCATGACTTAGTGTCCAAAATACAAAATTAACAGGAAGCTTTTATTAAACTGCAAACATCACAGCTTTGCAAGATTATTTGGTGACTACTGCTGACAATGAATATTTAGTAAACTATTTAGTAAAGAAATCTGTTAGCAGAAGGTTTTTTACTATTCATTACAAACAAGAGCAATGCCCATAGATATAATTACCTGTTATAACTAACAAAAGAGTCATAAAAGTTTCAGCACAGTCTGGAACTTTCATTTCATCTACATCAGTGATATCTTTGTACTGTGATATCCATGCAGCCTCTGATGAAAGCATAGAGTCCATTTTCTGAAGAGCAACTGAGATGCAAAAAACTTGTAAGTTAAGTTTTTAATTTAAAAAAAATTCTAACAAAAGCCCCTCTAAAATATACTAACATAAAAGCCTTATCTCTAGTAAGTTAAATTTTGCATTTTCAGGTTATAAAAACTACTGACAACTAATTTCATACAAAACCAGCTTCAATGTATCTGCATTTACAATGCTGTTAATAAAGTTAAATGTCAGAATTGACTGGGGGGTTGGTTTTGTTTTTTAATAGTTGGCTTGCTCCTTTCCAATGTATTTCTTTTTCATTTCTCAAAAACGACTACCTCACCCTTATTTCAATTTAAAGTCCATCTCTGTCTGCACACACATAACATTTGTCTAAAAATAAGCCCACTTATACATACAGCTTAGGAGCAAGAGTCCCACAAAATACAGAAGCACTGTTGAAGCCTAATCAATTTTTATTCAGAATAATTACAGAGCATAAAAATACATATGTTTTTGGTAGTAGCCCTGTCCAAGTGACTTTTCCTATTTAAGAAGGGTAGATGTGTAAATAGACACATACTTTCTGACTGTGCAATAAAAAGGCCATCAAAATGTGCTGGAAGTCTTACATTTTTTTTCCACTGTTAGCCACCTTTGGAAGCAGGATTCTTCTGACAGAATATGCATGCAACTGGGAAAGCTGCTGAGATAACCATGAACGCTGTATAACTCTCTCTCAAATAGAAGTACCTCATCCACAAGGTGACAGAAGAGTGTATCATCATACAACAGGCAGGGAATATCAGTAGCCAACTTCTCCAAAATCAGCATAACTAGAGCACGAGAGAATTCAAGCTTTGGAAAGGAAAGAAGTGAATGTCAGAGACAGAAGTACTGACATGTGCAAACATGTGCACAAAAAACTGCTACTAGACTAAATCTCACCACATACACATTTCAGTGGAAATGGGCCTACACAAATATCTATCAGAAGCTGACTTAGATATTTATTTTCACATTTACAAACCATTTAATTACTTACCCCAGCATTCACTGAAGATCCTGCCTTGTCCAGTATTGGCTGGATTTTTTCATCAAGGAATTTTGAATGATTTCCAATCCACATAAGTACTTGTGTTAAATACCACTCAGGCTTATTTAAAAAAGAAAAGAAATTATTAAATGCATCCAAACATTTATTCAAATGCTTCTAGTATTTTAGAACAGATTTCTAAACATACAGCTCTCCCTGCCTTCTCTTGATCTCAGGTCACACAAGTCTTTCACTCTGTTTTACTTGACTTTCATTTATATGAAAGCATTGTCAGAAAAATATTTCTGGATTTTCGTTGTCTTAAATGTACCAAATACTGTGTTCCTCAAGCAAAAGTTCGATTTTTACTTCCCCTTTCTGTAGTGCTTTCTCAATCATGAGAGCCATGTTTCTGCTTCATATACTTCTTCCTGTTCTCCTGTGTGGCCCTTATTTCTTGGTACAACAAAAAGGATGTGCTCCTGAGAAAAGCTCTGCTCTTATTATTACTGTGCCTAACCTCAGCCCCACTTTCCCCCTAGAAGTGGGTAATCTATTACCTTCTCATTTCACATTTTAATGCCTTTAACATTTTTCAGTTTCCACACCTAAAAATATGGGCTGCAGGTTTTGATGAACACTTCTTTCAGGTAGTGCAACTGGAAACAGTTCCAATTTTCCTCACTCCTGACAGCTAAAGAACCCTTCTGCTGAGGTGCACTCACATTTTGTGTGTCTGTTTCTCACCTCTGTGTTCATTTTCACTTGTCTCATTAATTTTATCATGCTTGTGTTGTTGGGTTTTTTTGACAGTCCTTCCCCAGCTGGGCAAAGTCATTGTGAACACTGAGCCTTTCCTCTGAAATACTGTTAATCCTGTGCAGGTTGCTGTCTTTAAAATATTTTACATTGATATTTTCTTTATTGCATTATCCAAGTAATTACTAAACAAACAAACAAACAAACAAACAAAAACAAAACAAACAAGGCACAAAAAGACAACAACAAAAAAAAAACCCCACAAAACAAACAAACAAAACCAAAACAAACAAGGCAATCAGAGACAACAACAAAAAAAAAACCCCACAAAACAAACAAACAAAAAAAAAACAAACAAAAAAAACACCCCAAAACAAAACAAAAAACCCCAATCCAAAAAAACAACTTGTTCGCAAATTCAATGTCTTGAACATAATTTTTCCATTTGGTTTTAAAATAATTTTGTTCATATCTAAAATACCTCTTTCCCACTAACATACACAACAGTATTTTAAAAAGCTCTGTAGTAGCATCTGTAAAGATTGCAAATGTATTTAGATTTACACAAGACGGTGATCATAAGCAGACTTGTGCCACAGGACTGTTATGAAACAGCTCTCAAACTCTGGTCCAGATGTGTTACAGTGGCATTAATGCAATGGAACTCATTCCAGTGATAATTCTCAGATAAAAATCCTCAGTCTTTGAAGGCAATTCACACAACAAGAGAGTCAGTTTCCAACTGGTAAACTTGGCATCTCTTGTTTTAAGTAAATTTAAAAATTCAACCCATTAAAAAATAACTATTTAACAGTACCTTTAGATTAATCACATTTCATATCCTAACTGCAGAATCCAACATTTTCAGTTACGTGAAGGTAGCAAAACACAATGCCAAAAATCAAAGTCACAGCCTTTGAGCTCAAGAAATACAGAAGAGTGCAAAACCATTTGCAAAAAGAGAGAGAAAATTAATCAAAACTTGTGAACAGATGGGAGTCAGTCTAAGATTGTAATAACACTTTATGAAGGATCTGGGCAAGGGAAAAATATTGCCTCACCCAGAGAAAATGCCTGTGTCTCTGAAAGGTCTTCAAGTGCTACCTTGATGTCTGTCCACACTTAGGCACAAGAATTGCACAGTTTTAAAGAACACTAATTTTGGAAAATGTGAAATCTACACAATTTAAACACAGCAATCTAGAGGTTGCTTACAAAGCAATTTAGAAATGTCAAACCACTTTCTCCCATACCTTGTTAAGAACATTGGTTTGTTTATTTCCAGTGAAATGATACTTGAATCTTTTCTGAAGAGGATTCAGCATGATCTGTATGGGAAGGACAATTGGTGGTGAAGGGGGTAAAGGGTACTTTTCTGGAAATTGTTTAGGTTGGGTTAACAGCTCATCTCTAAGTTTGACAGTTAAGGATGGATGTAAGTGTTGAATTACCCCTGCATCATCATTTCAATAGAATGGGCTTATAAAAATGAACACTGCTTAGTTCTACACCATTGACTGAAGGCAGTATTATGAAAACAATACAATTCCTTATAAAAGATATTCAAAGTATTCCACTTTATACAATATTAAATTTAACTCAGGCCTTTAGGGATTATGTATTCAATGACAATACATGTCCCTTAAGTCTGTTTGATTTAGGAAACTTATAAGAATCTAGCAAACCACCACTGTCAGAAACAAACACAGTGGCTGTCCAAGAGACACACTTATTCATATTCGTTAAAGGAGGATAAAGACTCCTGGGATTAATAAATGCAACACATGAGTTCCCATCTTCATGTAATGGATTTAAGTGAGCCACTCTGCCCAACCAAAATTGTTACCAACTCAGGATTGTGTATAATGGCCTTGCATCTTTCCACATGATTTAAAAAAAAAAAAAGGCAGCTACAGTCACACACACACACACACGCAAGCTTAGTTGAGCTTTAGTTTTAACTAATTTTTGTGAATTATTGAATTAATTAAAACCAGGAACAGAATGAGCAGCAGTGCCCTCTGAGCAACCTCAAAGGCAGACTATGATTGCTGCGTAACAGAAATCCTCCTGCAGTCTCCCTTCTTTGTAAAATCTCCTTCCAAGACATGTCTTCCCTCTTTTCCTTCTGGGGTGGGACATACTAAAGTGATTAAAACTTATTTCACATAAGGCTATAAAAGGAAAAGCATTAAAAGGATTTAAAAGGATACGAGGTCTGCAGTTTCAGAAGCTGACAGAACAGCATCTCCAAGTTGCTGTACACCTCAGGAGCATTGGCTGGTGCAGCAAGGCCAAATGCCTGGGACTGAGGTGGCCCCACAAAGGGCCAGCGGAGCTGTGTCAGCACCTCCTCAAAGTCACTGCAACACAAAATAAGCACTTGGACATCAATTTACAGTACAACGTACATATGAGGAAGTCACAGTATCTCTCTTACCTTGTCAATTTGTCCTTAAGGATTTTATGCCAGAATTGAACAGTGGATCTCACAAAAGCAAGAAGATGAGAACAAGATGACTCCTTAAGTTTAATATCCAGTTCTGCCATGAATGCTAGAGTACTGGCTGCCTCTGGAACATTGTTGGTCAGGAGATATTGCTGAATACTATCACTATAAAACACAAAAAAAGACATGGCCGAATATTCATTAATGATAACAGAAAATAATAATTTGTATATTGAAAAGACAAAACTTTCTTGAATTTAAAGTATTTTAATAACAGGATAAACCAGGTTACCCATCTCAGAACATATATACAGTACTCAGAAACTACCTCAGCTCTTCTACATGAGAAATCCACTTGAGGTAGGCCAGGTGTCGCTCGAGCTCTTCTACCTGACTGATCAGCACATCGAGATCCTCCATCCATGGCTGAGCCTTCAGCAAGTGGCCTTTGATGGACTCAGACAGAACAGTTTCCTCCTCTAGAAGGTGACTCAGAGACTTTTTGGAATCTTCTGCTTTCTTTAAGGCATTCTGAATTCTTTTAGGGACTTCTGACGAAACTGTAAGTACCTGCATTGACAGAGAAGTATTAAGGCAGACATAAACCCACTGCACTGTGTAGAGCAGTACCCTCTGAGATACTGATACATTCCATTTAGTTTCATATTCTTAGTCAGTCATACAGCATGGTCAGAAGAAGAAAAAAAAATCAATCAGAAAGATGGCTTACCTGTTCTTCTAAGTGCTTTTTGTTTTCAGATATCTTTTCAATCAGGCTATCTAGCTTCCCCAGGGAATCATAGTCATTTCCAAGTTCTCTTTCCACAAATTCAGAAACATAGTATGGAATATCACAGTGGTCTAGATCTCTAGTGACTTCTTTCTTCCTAACAGCAACGCTTGCCATGTTTTCTTACTCTGCAATACTGAGTACACAATTTCTAATTAGCTGACACTAAGACAGCACAAACAAATATTATCTATTGAGGAACAAAACTCCATGAAAAGCTGAGCAGTTCAATTTAAGACTGAAATACCTCATTCATGAATTATACTGTTTTAAGTGAGACAATTTGCTGGCTTAAGTCTGAGGTCTGATAAAACCTTGCTTACATATCCAACTGGTGATTTATTATATTTAAGTACCGAAGAGAAACACATCTGTTAATTTCTTCCTTCTCCAAAAGCATGAATTCTATTAAAAACAGTTCAAGAAATATGTAGTTCCTACATATATAATATAGAAAACTTAATGAAAACTACAAAAAAAAAAAAAGTTAAATGCTAAGGAAGATAATGTTCCACTTTACCTTTTCACAAGTTTAGGATATTTCAGAGATACCAACTCATGCCTAATGTGTTACTAGCAAAGTATTCATGTGGGCTTTACAATAATTTGGGAAGTAAATACATTACTGAAATATTTACCAAAAAACCCCCACACAGTACAACATAAAAGACACTTGCTGACCCACACATTTGGCAGTATCCAGAGAAACCTGACATTGAGAGGATGTTCACAGTGAAACAAAAAAGGCAACAATGACAACTGTTTGGCTAGTTCAATCCTCAAGTTCTTCGTGTCACTTTCAAAACAGTATTTAAAATAAAAACTGATACACTTGCACTTTATCTGCTACAAGTTTTAATTAAGTTGAAACCCCTATTAAGCTGCCAACAGGAGTGAGGAAGTGGTGCAGGTGATGAGCCAGAGTTGCAGAGGCAATAGAGAGCACCAGGAAGAACAAACTGGGTGACCAAGGGTGCTGCAGAGGAAGAATCGAATACAGAAAACAGAGCAGTAAAACTCCTGTTTACAGCAATGCAAACACATGGCAGGAAAAAACTAACCAAACGGTGCTCTTTTCATACTTAGTGGAAAGGATCGGGTTACATGAGACAGGAAGAGGACTCTGGGCAATCCCTCTCAGCAGCTGCCTGCTCAGCCCCGCGGCTCAGCACCCACCTCGGCCAGAGGGCCGGGCCCTTCCAAGGGCCGGCTGAAGGCTCTGCGGGCTCCGGGAGCTGCCAGCGAAGCGCCGCCGACCACGGCCCGGGCTGGGCGGCCAGGCAGCCTCTCAGCCCGGCGGCCGCCCGGCGAGCCCTTCCTCCCCCGCCACGGNCCCGCCCCGTGCTCCGAGGGACACGGTCCGGCCACAGCCACGTCCCCCTGTCCCGCCCCGTGCTCCGAGGGACACGGCCTTCACCTCACGGCCTCCCCGCCCCCTCCGCACGCAGCCGCCGTGGCCGGTGACAGGACTAGCAACACAGGCTTTGCATTTGGCTGAGAAGGCCAGGGCTCTTTGAACGGCTCCACGGTGGTTTGTTTTCCCCAACAGGAAGGCCGCCTCATTCCCCGCCAACAATGGGTAAGGGACAGGCGCGAAGGAAGCACTTACTGATACACGCTCAGAGTTTCAGGTTAATTTATTTTTAGTACCTGTTCTTTGGTACAGGTATTAGCTGGAAAATACAAGTATTTTCTCGATGAAAAGTAGAACTATTTAAAAGAGCTGTACGGCTTTACAGAATCTGCTACTGCATCAGTGCAAATGCTACCAGCAAAGCTCCAGCCATACGTGTGTTCATCAGTATCTTAATTTTTTTGTAATTCATCTTTCTCCGTGTAATTCATTGTATTTGAAAAGACTTCAAGGTCGGCTGAACTCGTGAAAACATTCAGTGCTTGCCCAAAGAAAGCAAGCTAAACATTCTTACAGGTCTCATGCCTTTACAAGCTCAATTCTAAAGCCGCACTCTTCTTACAGCTCAAGTAACTTATTCAGTAAAAAGCACCAGTCACTAAAATCTGTATTATATTACAGTCACCATCTTGCAAAGGACTACTGAAGTTTAAATGCTAGCACTAAAAAAACTTAAAAAAATACAAATCTCTTACTGTGACTCTTTAAAGATTTGTACAGAACATGTAAATAAGAAAACACTTTGTTAAAATTAAGTAATTTTGCAGTTCATTCAGCGCAACCAGGTAGTATTCAGTTGTGTCTGGTTTTTTATGCTTGTGTCCATTTTCAAAACTTCTCGAATCGCCATGGTAGCATAAGTGGATGGGGGAAGGGAGAACTCCATCTTTAGTGCCCTGAATTTGCCATCTATCAGAAGGTGTAAGAGACAAAAAGCAAGAACAAGTGGTTAAGGGCATATATAATGCTTATTCTGGATGCCATCTAAACTGGATTAACAGCTTCCACAACCAACTTCCCCAGCCCATAAAGCAAAACAACCACCACCATCACACTCCTCTTTATAATCCGTGAATCTTTATAAACCGTGAAAAATTTAATGAAATTTTTTTTTTTAACATTTTCTCTCAGCACAAAGTGGTGGTTTCAGAGTTCTCTTCCTTTAAAGGGAAACATTCATTCTTTCAGACTGAATTCCTAGCCTGTCTTCACTTCTCTGGAAAGCGGTGTCAAAACACCTTGTGACCAGAGTTAAGTA
The DNA here is from genome assembly GCA_013396995.1 of Dicaeum eximium. Lineage (NCBI taxonomy): Eukaryota > Metazoa > Chordata > Aves > Passeriformes > Dicaeidae > Dicaeum > Dicaeum eximium. The sequence continues at coordinate 465,948 of VWZP01008265.1, read as the reverse complement.
TATCTGTGTTCAGCACCAATAATACAAGCTCAGTATATAGACAATTTGTGACTTAATCCCACCTTTGTTAGTTGCAGACATTTACTGCTAAGCATTTACTTGATTTTACAGATGCCTGTAAGAAAATGTAACAGTCAATACAGATGCTGGAGGAATGGCTTGCACCCTTGAGAAATTAGGGTCCTTATTTAGATGCCTGGCCTTAGAAGTCACTGTTACCATTGCCAACAGTTAAATGAAAGCTCTTCCTGAAAGGAGCTTTGAATATGTAGCAGTTAAAAGCAACAACCAGATCAACCTTCCATTTAGCAAACCAGCATAAAAATCAACTTACCTGTAGGGAGAACTGGTAATGGTTTTCCTTCCAGTTTATCCAAATCCGTAGTAAATAATGGGATTTTAGGATCATCATATGCAACAACTTCCCTTTATAATATACATAAAATTTATTATTATTTTAAATTATTTAGATTAACACATTTTATATAAACATGTATTTATTATAATACTATTTTTATTATTATTGCAATTTGCCATTTACAACTGAGATTGAAGTAGGCAAAATAATGGGTAAAGCTTTATGTAGAAGACTTGCCTTGGCTTTATGACTATTATCAAAAAACAATCGTAAGTTAGTGAGAAGTTTCTTTGCATAACTCATCTGTTTGCCCTTGTGTGCTGTCAGAATTTCCAACAATACAAGTCATGAAATTAAGGGAAGAATGGTGTCAACTCTAAGAGTACCTGGCAGGAGTAAAGCCTTTCAACAGTCATCCAAACTTTGAAAGGGCTTAAACACATTCTACATTTTCTGCCATTCATTTAACAGAAATCTCATATGTAACCATGAGGCTGAAAAACTAACTGGGAAGTAGATAAGCTTAATATTAATTAGTGCTGATGTTTCAAGTATATAAATATTTGTATTTTTGTGCTCTCTTTTAAACCCTCTGTATTTAATTCTATGCATCAGTGATCATGTCTTTCTGCACATTTGTACAGTTCCCTGTTTAAAAGATATTTATTCAGTTGCCATATTAAACTAGGCTGTATCTCTAACAACAGTGATTTAGTGGGTTTAAGTGATACAAATTTTTCTGATTGACAGGTAATTGGAGACCAACTTTCTCATAGCAAGACTACAAAAAAACCCCTGTTTTGAATATTATCTACCATTGTTTCAATGTAAGTAATTATCTATTATCTACATAAGTAATTATCTATTCAGGCAAGCCCTTGCAAGGAGTGAACAACTAGACAGACGTCTTGATACTTCTCCACTACAGAACAAGAGAACCAAGGAAGAAATAAGGGTATAGTTCCACTTCAGCTGCATTAGAAACATGACAGAAGTGCAGAGAGATTCCTCTCTTCCAATGTTTCAGTCTCTGTGGATGTCCCATGGATCAACCTCATGTTGTTTTGTACTTAAGTAAACTATGTGCTGTCAATTCAAGTAATTTCCTTTATGCTCCCACTCACCAATTGACATTCTGAGGCCGAATGATAATCTTTCTGTATGCTCCAGAAAGTGAGTAATCTCTGATTTTATGCCTCATGTTGTTGATATCAAGATTGTCAGCAACCAGCATCTCCTTGTAGGCCTCACCAACTGCAAGAGAGGAAAATATTTAATAGGAGAGAATGCAGTGTGGCAAATCTAAACAGCCTGTTTTCATGGATTGTTCCCTTCCCTTACATTTAGTAGTTTTCAGCATATATGGGATAAATGCTATACAGAAGTTTAAAATTACTGCAAATCTTATTACCTGTTTACTTCTACACCCTGATTAGTAGAGGTAGTAACAAAGAATGCATCACATCAAATTTCAGCAGAAAACAAAATTTACAAAATACTTTGACATTTAAATGCCATCTCATATATGCTTTCCAATTTTCTAGACTTCAGAGGACTAATCTCAGGTATATGGAAAAAAAAATAAAGGGCCAGACTACCCATTACTCTCTCATTAAAAAGCAGCAGAGAGAAATCAGTTGACAATTTGACAGTATGAGAGCAATTCAATCCAATATTGACGGAAACGTGCAGGGAACCCATGACTAACCTCATCTATAAGAACAGATAGAGCAGGTGAAACCTAGGGCCAGCTACAGAGAGGGACTGTACCAGCATTGCCCAGGCACACAGAAAGGGTGTTAGGAAAGCCAAAGCTCAGCTACAGCTGAAAGCAGCCAACGACATCAAGACCAGCAAGAATTCAGCTGCAACACAAGGAATGGAAGAATACAAGGAAAGCAATGGCCTGGTGCTAAACAGGGCAGCTGGTCTAGTGACAGACATAAGGCTGATGGTCTCAGTGCTTCTTTTGCCTTGGCCTTGACCAGCAAAGTGCCCCAGGCCTCTCTTCTTAGAGGCAAGGTTAAGAAAGAAGGACTACCAGTAGTGGGAGAAGATACAGGCTGAGACAGCTGGCTCATCATGGTGGAGTTTTTCACTATCACGTCAGAGATTGTGCAGATCTAGGGATGTCCCAGACAACTGAGGAAAACCAAGTGCTGCACCAAACTTCAGAAGGAGCAGGAAATGTAATTAGGGAATTACAGACTACTCAGGCTCACTCTGGTCCCCTGAGAAAAATAATGGAGTTAATCCTCTTTGGGCACACAATGACTATGGTTTTAATATGGGGGAGAAAAAGGAAGATAAAAAGCAAATAACCCACCAACCTTACTGTCATCTATGATGAAATTATTACACCTATGGATGAGGGGGGAGCAGGGACTGTTGCCTGCCTTGCCTTTAGCAAGGCTGTCAATGTATTCCAACAGCATCTTTGTGTCCCAGGTTAGAACATTACAGTGGGGACTGGTAAGTGGGTAACAGCTGTCTGGCTCAGCATCTCAAAGTGTAGTCACTACTGGTTGCAACTCTATCTAGCTGTAGAGTTCCTCAAGGAACTGAGATGTGTCCTGTGAGGTAGTGGAGAAGAGCTGGAATTTACCCCAACCAATCTGTGGGCTAAATGAAGCTGGGGTGGCATTCAATACATGCAGGGAGAGGACTGCCATTCAGAGGGACTGAGGCACACCAGAGGAACGGGCCAAGAGGAACCTCATGAAATTCATCAAGGACAAAATCCTGTACCTGATTAAATCCTTGCAGTGGTACATGTTAGTGAGAAACTTTGCTCTGCTGTCATCTGGATTCCCAGTGGGAAGGAGACTGAGCAGAGCACCCTGGCAGCAACAAAAGGCTGACATTAATGTTTTAGAGATCTGAAGTGAGGTATTGCTTTAAAAGTCACCAAGGTTGAGTAGATCCAATCTTCCTTTTAAGAAAAATCTTAAAGCAGACTTATGTTTTCAGAGTAAGTATTTCAGTTAACAGTCAGACTTACTTTTATGCTTTGGATAAATAACATCAAATCCAGGCAATGGCATCACTACATCGTGGATAGTGTAGTTATCAACATCTCCTTCTTCAATGTGAACAGCCGTGGCTACAGTCAGGACAAAAAAATGAAGTTACCAGTATGGATGCCTGTGACAGTTAATTTCAGCTAAAATTAAAATGAAGCCTTTGATTGAAATAAGCTTACTTTGAGAAAGACAACTACCATGTTTTATCTCCACTTAACAGACAATATTTCTAAGAAAAGTAACAGCCTCCAAGGCTGTCACAGTTACTGGCAGAATCACAGCCTGGCTTCCAGTGACTTAAAGCTATGTGAAGTAAAGACTGCTAGAGGAACAGCCCCTTTCCATGCACCAGGCATACATAAAGGAGAAATACTGTAGGAAATACCACAGCAAATACAAGCAAAGAAAGTTTTAACTGAGTGAGGCTTCTGCTTTACAAGATATTAATGCAGTCAAAAACTTCTATGGTTAAAACTTCACAATGTCTTTCCACAGTTCTTCATAGCTCAACTAGGTTTGAGGTCGTTCTTGAGAATAATCAGTCCTCCATAGTCTCTCTTCCCTATCCAGTTATTTGAAAAAACAGGCTAACAAACAGCTCATGGAAGTGTAATACCTAACTTCCTATTCCTTGCACAATTTGTCTAAAACAGGCCAATGGATTCCGATATCACTGGGCCAAAACTGGTGAGAAAAGGAACTATGTAAGCAGTGTCAGACAAACAGCTACATGCCTTGTTTTCCTAGGAATCTGAACTATACAGCATCACTGGCTTTGTCTGATTTTACCTCCTTTAAGTATGAGATCTCCTGGTACAGCTCTAAGCCCGTATTCTTCTATTCTCTTGCTCACCATATTATTCCACACATAACTCTGGTAGCTATGAATATACATTAAACGATTATTTCTTGGTATCTAGAGATAAAGAAAAAAAAAACTAGATAGATATATTTTTTGGTTTTTTCTGACCATCATAACTGAAAAGGCACATATCTGAAATGTTACCTTATCCAGCAAAAAGATTTACACAATTTATTGGTATACATATTTGACTTTTGTTCTTTGAGAAAAGGGTATGTGAAGAAATAATGCTTTCACACATTTGAAATCTGCACAAAAAAGAACTGTGCTTAAATTTACAAAACAAAAGAAAACCCTAACACTTTTAATTCTACAGGTCAAACATATGGGTCTATTATAAAACACTGAATTCATATTCAACCTCCTGAAACATTAAGTAAACTTTGCAGCTGTGAAAGCACAGTGTATTCTAATTAATTCACAGTGTATATCTTCTTCATAAACAAGAAATTATCCCCCAGATCCTACAAAGGGCCCAGTAGATTGCTAGTGATGAGGTATTTTCTCCAAAGACTTGATCTTGATTACAGCACTTGAAAATGACAAGTGGATCCATCACCTCTACATCAGGCTGATTCATTAGCCCACCATCAGTTTGATTTATACTTTTAAAGCAACAGGAGAACACTGAAACGGAACATTTGCACAATTCTCAGTATATATAACTACTAAGTATAACTGTATTGCTTCCCACATACCAGAGAGATTGTTGTATAAATTGGAAGGCTCATTATGCAAACATTAATTAGAGATGTCATCAGTTACTATGCAGCAGTACTTTCAGCAAAAAGGCAGGCTAAAGGTAAAGATTTTTAAACTTAACCTTCTACTCATCAAGCATCAATGAGTCTATTTTAAATTCATTCTGATACCATCAAAAGAATGTTTATTTAAGTAAATATCACCCAGCTTTTACACTCACTATGCCAAATGCAGAGATTATGTTCTTCATTCCATACTTTAAGAGTCCACGTAGAAGCTGTCCTTCCACGCACCTTTTTACAGGTAGTTTCTTGAGGGCTGCTGCTGGATCTTTAGTCTTTGCCCACTCTTCTCTGCATTTGACTAAGTATCCCTTTTCAGCTAGAACAAGGATGTAAAATAAAAATATTTTAACTATACACCAAAAAAGCATCCATCTCACCTGTTGTTAAAACAGCTGAAAAATTAAAATTTCAGTCATGGTAATTAGAGATGAACAGAATCACAGAACACTTGAGGTTGGAAGGCTTCACATGGAGCTTGAGCAGACACTAAAAGTATTCAGGTCCTTTTTCAGCCCCACTGAAAGAAACAGCAAGGAAAGTGAGGCAGAAAGGGAGAGTCTAAAGATTGCTTCGCCACTAATAAACTGGCTTAAGTTTTTCCTAAACATATGCTTCTTGGAGAAGAGGCAGAAACACATAATTATCATTTTTCAGTTCTCACCTCCTGGTCTTGGTTTTAATATCAAATCCATTACTTCATTCCAGTTGTTCTGTAGAATAGCTCTGGGATTCAAACAGGAAAGATGTATTAAGAACTGACTAAATCTATTTTAAAAGGATTTAGCCAACTTATCAAAAAAATAAGTATTAGTGTTTAGACTTATGCAATATTGAAAGTAGTGCTATTATGCAAGATAACTGCTGAAGCAAGTTCAGAAACAAGATCTTTCTTCAATCTAAATTTAAAACTGGTACAGGCAATATGTTAGAAAAATTCTGTTCCCAAAAATACATTAAGTTACATGGTGATAAGACTAAAATTAAAAAAAAAAAGTGGGGAGGAAGAATGAAAGCAACACATACCTGCCAATTTGATAAGTAGGAACAGCTGTGGTTCCAAATCTTTGCATTCCATAGTAATTAATGAATCCAATTTCCCTGAGTGAATGCATTGCTTGCTCTATCTGGTCATCAGTTCCTGTTATGTTTCTAGCATTAAAAAAAAAAAGTTATAGACAGATTAAGGGTTTATGCTATTTTGAGATGCCTATTATATTAAAGCTCAACATCAATATTATATAGCATGCATCAAATTCAACAGTCTCCTGTAAACAGGATTTATTTTTTGTAGACCAAGTTGCACTGATATCGCTTATGTATTCAAAAGAAAAAAATTCTAACAGAACCATTTTAAATATCTACTAACATACTACCTGAGAACAACAGTGAAATGATTCCCTTGCAGTTCTCCCAATTTCAGTGGATGGTTCTTGTAACTGAAATTTCCTAATTTGAAGTTCATCAAACATTTATTCAAATGAGCAAGTCTTTGTGCAGTGATTCTAAAAAGAAACAGACAACAGTGACCAACCTATGCTTAGAAAAGCAGACAAATACAGAAATGCTGCCATTACAAAATGAAAAACAGTGAGTCCAGTTTCCCCAGTTTTCTACTGTTGCCTTTTCAAAATACTTTAATGAAAGAGCTAAAGGAAGATAATACATAATTCTTAAGGTACTCATAAAAAAGAAAATATATACTGTGACAGACCGCTAGCACTGTCTTTTCATACCTATGTTAAAACATAGTATTTTGCAGTATTGATGTATATTGTACCCCACAAGCTGAACTCTGTGATGAGTAATTACTTCATGAATACATACACTCAGTTAGCAGAGCCATAAATACAGAGTTAAGTAAAATTAGCTACTGTGTATGCCTAGTGCAGATGAAGGAACACGGAATCCAATGTGTCACTGATACCTGCCATTTTTGTTGCCAGTATTTTTGGAAGCATACCCTGTTCTTTACATCACCAAGCTGCTCTTTGACACTTCTGCTAAATTTTTACCAGGATAGTTAAGTTTATGACCCAGCATGGCCAGCATACTCAGCTTAGAGCAGGCTGGCAACTGGCAATGTCCCCTCTGCTGTGCAGGAGAGTCCGGGGCTGTGGCACACTGAGCAGACACCACACAACACTTACAGCACTCTGCAGCCCTTGGACACAACTCTGAATGTGACAATGCTAAAAAGTAAATGGAACAGCACCTGAGATGGCTACACTACACATCTGGTTAACTGTTACCACTTTGCAAAGCTGCCTTGCAGCAACACAAATCTGGGGCTTCTCACAATCCACAAATCAGTATTTCCTTTTATATATGCTAATGCACACACATACAGACCATTGGAAGAAAATATATGAACAGTTCAGTAGTGGATGCCCTCCTTTTAACAAGGATTTGATCAAGGAGTGTGTATTTCAAAAAGTTGTAAAAAGTAGTGCAGGCAAGATATTCCAGCCAACTAAAATGATATTTTAATACATGACTTGGAGATGCCCATCATTCTCAGTTATGGATCTAACACTAATTTAAAGTGCCCAGAAACCATATGATTATCTTAGAATATGATAAAGTAAATTTTATTTTCTCTTAGAAGGTGACTTAAGGGAGTGGGTTAAGGCAGGAAAAATTCCTCATCATTTTTTTGCCCCCTCTGGGTACTCACAGATGAGCAAGGGCAGTGCCTTCTCTGGCACTGTTCAGAGAGTGCAGTGAGAAAGAAAATAGGATTCTAGCTGTAGAAAGGGGGAAACAAAAGCCAGGAAGGAAGTGGGACATTATTTTCACCATGCCATTCTATTTTTCTGCTGTTGCATGAGATCCAAGCAGCCTAAGAGCACGTAGGCAATCTGTCCCACTGCCTTGGCCAAGTACACGTAACCAGCCTGTGACTCAGGGCACCGCTGACTGAAAATATCAGCAATAATCACAGAATACAAAAGGATTGTGGCATCTTCCTTAGCATCCGTGCTTTACAAGGTCAGGACCTGAACCTGTCATTTGTGTCACTGACTCTTTTAGGTATTTAGTGAGATATCCAAGCTACCGTGGCAGAATTGTAAGTACTACAGACTGTACTTTTACTCACCTGAGAACAGCAATCTCTTGAACTGTTATAGCCCTTTTATCTTTAGTTCCCATGTAGGAAAATATGTTTGGCTTCACTCTTAAAAGCAACAGTAACAGATATTATGTATATTAAAATAGCAAGAGATCAAACAATTTTCAGCATAATTGCCTAGAATTTTTAATCTTATAAATTAAAAATAGAAAAATATACCTACATTCCTCAGAACTGAGTTACAATTTGACATGTGTGTGACATTTTCTAATCTCATCCATGAGTACATAAAACACAAGGAAACTTCTGTTTTAATTATATGTACACAATTCACTTTTAATACAACAGCGCTTTCAAAATATGAACTTTGAAGTACTTCTTTATATACATTCACTCAATACACAAATGAACAGCCATCATCAACATCACTAAAAAAAATCATGTCCACTTCTTCCTTAAACTTCAAACATGTCTGTTTGAATACCATGCCTGCACATTATGAGAGAGTATGAGAAGTTAATTTAAAATTTGATCCACTCCTTTCCCTGAGAGGAAAATTTCCTTTTCTTTTCACTTTGTATTTCACAGCCTGTTTTAGATGGAGTATTTCCAGTTATTCCAGTTAAGGGCTTCAGAAGGTAGCAGGATTGCCATTACATAGTTTTCCACCTTACTATGCTCTTGCCATTCTGTTGTCAGTACCAATACTAAGTAGTTCACTGGTTACAGTCTAGATTACAAATTTTATTTCTTGGACAAGAAGGGCAAAGGAAAAAGAAGGGGAGAAGTGGGGAAGTTTCCCTACAAGTAGATGACTTCCCCACTGAACTGACACAATTTTAAAACTGTTCTTCCTCTGCAGTTCACTGTGCTCATGTCATGCCTTGGCAGATCTTTTTGTTTCTGCACTTGATAGGGTGAAAGGAACTAAGCCTGTGTTGCCATGGAGAAATTAATACATGGAACAACAGTTTATCAACTGTAACTGCTTAGGAACTGATCAGCATATTATCACAACAATATCTGACAGGTTCATAACATACTTGCATATATTCACACACTGGGAAAAAATGGCTTTTAATTCAGGTTACATACATTGAGGCTTTCAGCTGCCAAGCCTTTCTCATATCAGCCAATGTCAATTGTGAACTTTTTCCATTGAAGCAGTAGAGTAGTCTTTAAATTTCTTAGGCTCATTTGGTTCCATTCTCACCTCCTCACAAAACTTCTAAATTTTAAATTTGATATTCTGAAGTAACTTTTCATTTTAAACTGTCTAGAAATTAGAGAATAGCAATCACTTGTGTTGCTCTTACATAATTATGAAGCATAACATTTACAGCAACAAGAAACATGGAGGGAGAGGGCTGCATGCCAGCCAGGATGGAAGAAACAACAGCCTTACCTTAAAAATTTAGACAGGACATTAATGGCATCCATAGTGTCCTTGTTCTCCTTGTACAGTACAAAATGGCAGTAGCTTCCCCTAGATTTTGGCCAAGAGTGCTTTCTTGGATCTTTAAAAGCAAAAAGGTTAAAGTGTCACTTCTAAAAAAAACTTAATATATTTGCCATTGAAGCTACATTTATTTTAAATATGCAAGATTCAATTTCTGCTAATTTCAATCGGCTTTAAAAAAAAATGAAAAGGAAGGAGTTAATTACTGACAGCAAAAGTTGTAAAGCACATTGAAAAAGACCCCCCTTCCACTGGACTGTAAACTTCTCTTTAATCAGTTCTGTCAGCTAGAAAATCCTGAATGAAACAGTGACAGTTCCTTTGTCATGAAATTATCTGAAAATATAGCCTAGTCATTTAATTGCTGTATCACCTGATTAAATGTCTCAAAAACATTATCATTATACTGACTTTCAGCAATAGAAGCTACACTATGTTTCTTCTAGCTCCTTCTATAATTAATAGTTGAGGACCACTGGAGCCCTGTTTGTGGGAAGACTACCATTATTACTTACAGTACAGACACATTCTTTATTCCTGCAGTATTTTTCCTATGTGCCATGCGAAAGAATGAATAGTATCACTACAAAACCCTAAAAGACCATGCTAAAAAAATTGCTTTAAGATGGTTCTTTTTTAAAATCCAATAGGAGTAAGAAATCTGGTACAAGAGAGACATTAACATACAATCCATGGCAGGTATGGTGCCATGCTTAGAGAAGGACCAAGGTTGAAATAACTCCAGATCCCACAGACTAACACCTGATTTACAATTCTGTGCTACTATTTGACATTTTCTGGAGAAGGAAGGAAACTGTCAATGATTCGTTAAGCTTTTTTTGCACATAAAATCCCACAGAGATAAAATTTTCAGTTTCCAATAATCTACTGTCAATGGCATCAAGGGGAAGGGAGACTGATTCTACAGAGGTTTAGCAACCAACTGTGAGGTTCCTTCAATTCTGAGGTTTATCAACTCCTTGTTCTTTAAGAGCAAAACTAAGAATTAGTTTTGTTTCAAATAAGAAGTCCCTTATCTCTTGCTAGCCACTAAGCAGACATACCTGGTTTTGTAAAAAAAGGCATAAGCATCTTTCATAACAGCAAAAGCTAACTGAAAAAGCCTCCCTTATTTCAATATATAAACACCAATGCAGGAAGGAAGTTCTTGGGAAATACTGCTTTATTTTTTCACACTGGTTTTATGAAGTCCAGATATCCCACACAGATAGTAAATATGTTTAATTCTTGTTTGCATTTGAGAAGCTGCCATTCATACACACATTTCTGCAAAGACAATTTTGTATGTATACAGTATAAAACACTGTATGTAGAGGTTTTAGTCACTTAGAATTATTGCATCACTTGCCTTGTACCATCAGTTTCTAAGCACAGCCCCCCTCCCACAGAGTTTCATTGGACCTGAACTGGAGACCTCATGCTCCTGCTGATCTCCCCTTCTGAGCCACCACTACTAAAACTCAGTCAATGGAACACTGCATTCAGCTGGAAGAGCAAGGTTCTCCACAAAGATCTCAGCAATTAGAAGAGAAGAAAGTAAGACAGAGCTCAGTTTACAAAGGAGAACCTTCTCCAGCTGGAACCATTCTGTATATATAACTAATACAGCTTGCACATGGTCATTTCAACACACTTCAAGAAGTGAGCTCTAATGTGACCTACTCTAAAAGGATTCTGTAGGTACTATACAGACCAATGGGCTCCTCATGCTTTGGGCATCACAGCCATGACCCTATCCAAAGGAGGCTGCAGCCACAGTCCTGATACCCAACCATTCCTCACCCAATACTTCAAAGCGTTCAACTGGGTAGATGGAGTAGTGGGACAATTTCCAGCCCTTATTGCTGTGGTTCAGTGTCATGTTACATTTTTGACAATATAATTGTATTTCCAAGCCCTTTTCCCAAACTTTTTGCTGAAATTCGAGGCTTGGAAGCTCTTTTTAAATAGTGGGGTGTGTGATAAATGCTTTTCAAGTTGTATAAAGACAGATAGTAGTGTCTGAAATACAGGCTGAAGGGCAAAGGCTTGGCTAACTGAAATCCATGGAAACTTTACTATAGCTGTCAACATGTACTGTCAAAATTGATAACTCATATTGCTTATTACTAGCAGACTTTCTCTGCACCAAATGAATACTGCCTACAGTGCACTACAAAAAAGAGGTAGAATAAGCCTAATTCTTGGCTGTTTCAGGGTGTTTTAAGTAATATTTATGTGTAGAGATTTTTAAGAAATTGTTGAAAGTTTGGCCAGTCCTGTTGCTATTAAGGAGGTCATAATGGTTGGCATTTCATCTTTGTTAGTATGAAATGTCAACGTCTCTTACCTGTTGCAGTTCTGACCTCTGTCCCAATGCAGAGCATAAAGAGTACAAAAGAGTAGCATTTAATTTTTAGACTGTCAAAGGGTTTTTAGAGGTGGACATGCAGGTTTATGGTTATGGGATTGTTTATGCTTCATGGAGCATCCAACAGCTAGGTGGTGGATGACAGCAATTTAGACAATTATGGAATGGAATCGTGCAGAGGCAAACAGTGAACATATGGAAAGCTTCAATCAGAGATGCAACAAACTTAATTTGTGGACAATGATGAAACAACAGTTTACTGACAATTTAATAAGACAGTATTTTAAGTATTTGGAGGGTAAAATGACTATAGACACAAAGCAGCTTCTGATTTTAAATTTTAAGAAGCATGTTTGGTAATGTTTTATGTTATCAACAAAAGTAATCTGGTATCTCAGCTAATAATCCAATATTCTACACTTCTGAAATGTTTCTTGCCTGGGGAGCCCATTCACAACTAAGACATGTTTGTGGCTATATAAACAAGAAACATAAATATGATCCTGACTAAGAAGAACTTCAATCTTACGTCCATAAGCATTTGCACACACTCACAGAAACTGACACATCTCCATCAACAAATGCACAGGTGCCTGCAGCATCACAGCTGGGGAATCCAAGTTTACACAGATGATGCTTCTCTGCATCACAAGATGGTGCTCCACATGTTTTAATCCTAGAGACACCGCTAAATTCTTTTCAGCATATTTCAAATACTTAAATTCTTTTATACAGTATCCCTTAAATCAGCTTAACAACATCCACTTGACTGTAACAGTGGTTAAAGAATAGAAGTGGCAGAAGGAAAAGATGGAGGAAAAACCATTACAAACCAACAGAGAACAAAAGTGGCTGAGGAGAATTCTGTGCTGTAAGTATACATACTCCATGCATAAAGCATGCAAACATACATATTTTCTGAACATGACTAAATAAGACACATAAACACATTATAATTGGACCAATAAAAATACAACATTCCCGTATTTGCTTATAACAAGCCTTGAACAAACAACTAAATTAAAGGGGAAATTATTTCATTTCCCATTTTAAATTACTCTACTTCTTTATCATTCCTCCATCTCCTCTGTCTTTTAAATTAAAGGGCTAGGTTTACATACCATCATTTGTAGTAGGTTGAAATGACAGAGGAATGCAACCAAGTTAAACCAAACCTTAGTATTTTTAGTTAAATGTGCACCATTCTGCAGGTAGATAATCCCCTAAACTTACAGTAGTAACAAATTTTTAGTATCATTAAAAGATGTAACACACGTTAATTTATTCCCAGTATCCAAAACAGTATTTTGCAAGATTAAAGTGGGTAACACTTCATTTCGAAAATCCTTCATGACCCTGACTATTTTGAAAGAATAACTGTGATCTATAATGAATAAAGATCATTTTCTGCAAATATAATTAGCCTTGGAAGCAGAAGTAATGATCGTGGTAAACTATGTTTATATGAAACTATAACTCTGAGAAAACAAAATGATACTTGTCTCTACTCAAGTCATTGAGAATTTTGTCATGAATATTCAAGACAATCAAGACTGCACCATCTATCAACCTAATGTACATGCTCCAGCTACAACCTCTTACATCCACAACACACACTTAAGATCATGAAAGTTAAATTCAAAAAATACTGAAAATAAAGCCTCTGTTTTGCCTATTTCCACTGAAGTAGAAGATAATGTTCTCTCTCCTAATATGGTTGTACTGAACGAATTATTTGGAAAGAAAAACAAGTAAAAATTTAAATTTAAAATGTTTCTTGTGATCCTAATCATTTTAGATGCACAGCATCAGCTGAAACGAAAAAATGAAGCAAGACTACATTAGGAAGCACACTCAACTGAAGTACTTACTAACAATTCTTACTTTGGGGATAATTTTAGCATTTACTTCACCCATCTGCTGTGATACTGAAACTCACTTGCCAATGCTTTTTTCCCAGCAGCATGATAAGCAATAATGTATTTCTTTCCATCGCGATCTTCTGTTTTAGTCTCCAGTCCTGGAAACAAGGACTTCACAGCCTGATGGATGATGGTTCTTTTTTCTTTGGTGTCTTCAATTACCTGTTTTAATACACATACATGCAGAAATCCAATAAATTAATACAAAAGGGGAGGGTGCCTTAAAGGGGAAAAAAAGTTAGCTAGATAAGATTATTTAATGTATGAATTCTTATTTGAAACTAACAGGTATAACCCTACTCATCTGTGTCCCAAATTTAGCTCAATAGTTATTCTTTGAATATGTGGAATACTTGAATGTTTAAAAATATCAAGGTTTTAATTTCATTTTCTTATCTTTCTTGTTACAGAAGACCATATTTATCTCCTTTTCTATAAAATCACTAAACACTGACTTGGAAAGTAGTGCTCCATCACAATAGATGTTTTAGGTAAACCTCCTTATTCTTTAAAACAATACTAGAAATGAAAGTACGGCAAGGTAATTTTAATTCCACAGGAATTAAAACCTATATTGAAGTTCCCGTGTACAGTCTCACCAAAATCAAAGTGACAAGTCACACATGCATGAATTCAGTACATCTGTAAGACTTTACAGAATTGAACCCTAAACTGGACACAGTTTGGAGTTATCTGTCACATCACGTTCAAACTGCTCTTATACCTTACATGCATTAGAAAGAGCGTACCTTCTCTCACTCCCTCCCTGCCTCCCTCAGCCTCTCTCTGCCCCCATCCCAAACTTCATATCATTTATTAATTTTACCTCTATGGCAACACTAGTTTCCTTATTCTTAAAAAGCTGGAGCTCCTCTAAACGCTGCTTGTCTTCGTCGGTCAAAACTGTAAATGTTTCTTCTGATGGATCCTAATACATATTTGGGGAAAAAAAACAAACATCCAATAACCCTCCTGGAGTAACTTCCAGTCTTTTAATGTTCTTGCTTAAGGAGCATTAAGAAGCATAGCCATTACCGAATCTATCTCAAAATTTACCTCATCATCCACTGGAACAGAAAAGTCATCTAAATGGCTCACACGTCCATCTTTGCCTATTTCATGGACAACAAAGTCTGAGTATCTGATAGAAAGAAACATTTGTTTTAAAATTTTATTACATTTGTAATAAAAATCCCACATCACATAAAGTCCTTTCCTAAAAAGCTGTTTGTTAGCAGAATTCACTGAAGAATTCTGAATTCATGTAATTCAATTCACGTAAAACAAACTTAACAGCCATGAGAAAGCTGTACCTATTCCCACCCCCCAGAAGGATACCACAGGAACACATCCAAATACAGCAGACTTTGCAGATCACCAAACACCTGCTGTGAGTCATTCTCTCACTAGCTTGAAGAGATTGGTAATGCTTATCCTCAATCCCAATCATTACTGGCAATTAAGATTCTACTGCATTGCCACAATGTGCAATGCATTAACTACTGCATTATCTCTGTCACTTCAAATAACCTGCAAAATAAAGTGCCTTTTAGCCACCCTACAGAAGGCAGGACAAATTCAGCCTTGTTCATATATTCAGTTGTACAGAACATCAATCAAATAAAGTTCCTCTGCATATTCTATGACAGCAAGAAAGAATTTTACTGTGAGATTTTCAATCCAGTCACTCGTGTCTAATAATAAAAACAGCCCAACTATAATAGACAACAGTCAGCTTGTGTTGCAACTGCTAAATAATATTTAAGTAGCATTTGCTAGCAAAGTGGAAAAAAAAAAAAAATTCCTATTTTATCAGTGTTGAAAGATGAATAAAACTTCACCATGGGAAGCTTTCTACTGTACGTCTCCCAAGCCCGCTTTTGCCATCCCTTTGTGCAGATATACACCATAGTGGTAGAATTCCCTCCAGAGGAGTGTTATATGTCCTCTCTTGTATTATCTGTAGCTGTCTAGACATGCTAGTGATGATACCATAAAAATGCCAAGAACGAATTAATAATAGGTGTTAAAAACTAGGATACAAAAAAACCCCACAAACTCATGAATTTTCTACCACATGGCTACCTTTAGCCAAGTAAAATTGGCAGATTTCCCAGAAGAAGGTTCAGCACAGACTATGTTTCCCAGAGAAGGATTACACTAGCTGCTTAATGCTGCACATAAAGATTAAATACATACATAATATGTATATATCATTTTTATGTAAAATTATCTGTATATGAAGCCAGTATTTAAACACAGGAACTTTTCAGTGTCTAAAAGCAACCTTAACTGCTTTGCTAAGTCATGGAAACAGTGATTCTCACTTCAGTGAGCTTTTGTATTTGCATTCTGTTTTATTCACAGCTATTCTTTAATTCTAAAAACCTAGAAGTTTCATTTTTAAAAGCTACTAAACACCAAACATCTTATTAAATGTATAATGTGTATGTATATATATAATAAATTCCACATCATGAATTTTAAAACTCCCTTCTAAGTAAATGACATTACTGCGCAGACGATAATTTAAAGCCTAACCATACTAGTTTACAGACATTAGGATAAAGAAGTCAGAGAAAAGCAAAGCACCAAAGAAGAATGGTTTCAATGCCATTTTTCAGTGCATCTCATATCAGCACTGAGGAGAGGTACAAAAGGTGGGTGTACTGCATAAGGCTTTATGTCTCTGCTGCTGCCAGAGAGCAAAGGAAACAGCAAAGGTCAGAGTAATCATGTATCTCTACTCATACACAGCTTCTTTATTCAGAGCTCCATTTGACAGGAAAATAAATTAAAAAACAAAAAAACCTAAAAATCCCCAAAAAACTCCACATACAAAACAAACAAACAACCAAAACAAACCAACCTACAATCTAGAAATGTCCTAATTAAACCTTTTTTTAGCAGTAAAAAAGTAATGAACCTCACTTAATCTAGCTGCAATCTGCGAGTCCAAAAAGGAAAATGGAGAACTACAGCTGTGTTACACAAGGAATTAACACATGTAACAAGACAAAGAGTTACCTCTCTTTTAAGATTCCAGAAAATCCTTTATGAGAGCTAACAAATTTAGTTATGCCAACATCGCTTTCTGTCAGTCCATGCTTCATCATGTCTGCAAAGCTCTCTGGATCTCCATCTTCATCACTATCCTCTAGTTCTTCTTCTTCCTGCTCCTCACTTTCCTCATTGGGGATTACTTCACTTTTCGTGTCCTCGGGTTGTTCTGTTACATTCTCAATACTCTGCCCAGAGTCGTTCCCTGCCTTAGACTTCTCCAAGGTCTTCTGCCTCTTAATTTCGTCTGCACTGGCCACATCATCCTCAGAGCGAGGACGTTTCAAGGATACACTATTCACTTCTACAGTTTCCATGTTTAAGGCACAGGGTAGGATAGAAAGCCCTGAGAAAGAAGAAGAAAGGTTTATTTTCTGTCTGCGAAGAGCAGTATCAATACATAGTCACTCCACTCCAAGGACTCTGCCTCCTGCAATTTTTCAGGAAAACTATAAACTTTCTGCATTTAAGTTAAACATCAAGTAAACATTTTGAACACCTAGAAACAATATGTATTTGGGGAGTAAGAAGGAAGATATTATGAGGGCAGCATATATGCTAGACTACAGCAGAGCAGGATTCAGTACTACACTGACCATTTACCACCATCATCACTCTTGCCCACCCTTACCATGGCTGCCTCCAGGCCTGTGCACACACAGGGTTCTGCTGTCAACAGCTGTTTAGTGCCTAAGAAACTGGTTGTTTCCAAGCCTTTTCTTAAACGTCACTACTCTCAATTATTCCCTTTTCTATCAAGATTCCATCTTGCAAAGACAGAGAGAACGGCTGAATTCCCGCAAATCTGAAATCTCATGTCTTCGTTTTCTATGTCCTTCCAACACACACAGTGCCACACAGAATTCAAGGTGGCATCAATTCAGTCCAAAAGATCGGAGTGATGAGATACCAAAAATCATTGAATCAGTGAGACAAACAAAACAGCAAGGAAATTAAATTGCCTTTGAGAAGAACATGACTACTCACACTGGTGGAATGGAGCTCAGAGCTGCCACCTTTGTGTCAGCAGAACCACTGGCTTCAGATCTGAAAAAAAAGAGGAAAACTAACCCTTTGAAAAAGTTTTATGGGAAAAAAATATTATGAAAACATACATGAATGCAATCATTAGAAAAAGCAGCTGCCTCTGACCCAAGTATCAGCAGTTGCATAGGAGCAAACACAACTACTCAGATGAACATGTTAATAAATACAATTGCAAAAGTATTACCATCCTAGCGACACAACACATTGTTGCTATTTAGCAAGCTACAGGAGGGAACTTTGTTTTTATTTCTAAGGGTATAAAAGGAAAATGGAGTTCCTATAATTAGGCATGGACAGGACCTTTCTTTCATCATCTCCCAATTGACACAGGAGTGTACTGGGGATAAAGTGCAGGTTTTGGTAGCAGGGGCTGCATGACAGGAGACCATAAACTGCCCTGTGTGGGCCATGGCCAATTCCAGCTGGCTCCATAAACCCACTGCCTGCCATCCTCCAACTCATCAGATGAGCACACAGTGCCTCTGCTCCAGT
Source organism: Dicaeum eximium (assembly GCA_013396995.1). Taxonomy (NCBI): domain Eukaryota; kingdom Metazoa; phylum Chordata; class Aves; order Passeriformes; family Dicaeidae; genus Dicaeum; species Dicaeum eximium. Next base: position 447,517 of record VWZP01008265.1, on the reverse strand, counting down.
GTTTCTGAGAAAAGGAGAAGCTGGCAGTGGCAGCAAAGGCAAAAGAAAGCACAGGAGGAGACGTGGGACAGAGTGCTCAGAAAGGCACAGGGCAGCGTGGAGAAGGGGACAACTGCTGCAGACACAGCTGGAGATGCACTCTTGGAAGGAGACTCTCCACACTGGAGCAGGGACTGCAGCCTGTGGAGCTGCCCACGCTGGGACAGGGACACCCTTGAGGGGCCCATGGAGAGGACCCACATGGGAGCAGAAGAAATGACCAGCAGAAAGAAACCTCCATGTACCAACCCCAACCTCCTGCACTACCACTGCCCTGTCCAAGGGACAGAGCATAACCTGAGGGGCCAAGGAGGAAAGGGGAAGAAAGGAGTTCTCCCCCAATCTGTGTTTAAGTAGTGGTCTTTGTATATCACTAGCCAACTGGTAATTAAAAGTTAACTGGTAATAAATTAAATTCCCCATGTCAAGTCAATTTTGTCCACAACAACCAAGTTTCTAAATTAATAGGATTCAGCTGTTATTGAGAAATTAATCTAGTCAGGGAACAGTATTTTAGAGCTACATACATCACCCTCTATTATTTCTCCAGCCGTTAAATAGCATCATCTATCCAATTTTAAAGGGCATGTTTTTAAAGGAAGTCCCACTACTAACTTGATAATCTGCATTTGCTGGGTTGGTAACTAATTGTTACCAGTTAGCCACAGCTGACTTCATGGCCTGGACACCCCACTGAAGAGATCACCAGTTTAGGGTAAAGAGGCAGGAGCAACTGCTTGAGAAACACCTGAAATGTTTTGTTCAAATGAAGATCTGAAAATGGATGCTACAAAAATAAATGAACAAAAGGGAAATAAGGAGAGACTTATAAAATTAAGTGTATCTATGGTCTGAAGAATGATAAGACACACACACAAGAAAGCAGAACAATTAGCAAAACAATGTACCTTCAAGCTGAAAACACCAGTTTTAGTCTGTCTTCAAATAAAAGTTCATAAAATCATTCTTTCAAGAGGAACAGTAAATAAAAGTCATATCCAATCAATTCACCACTGTTTCCAGATTCTCTTCCCATGTGCCAAAATTTACAGAGGCTGGGTTATAAAGCACTTTAGTGGAAAAGGCTTTTAGATGGCTCTTGAGTATCTTCACATAGTGAACAAAACAGCATTCAGCACAGTGAAATCCTCTGAGACACCTGCCAAAGGTAGTAAAAAGAGAAATGTCATGCTTCTTAAATAAAACTAATACCTAGTTATTGAATTATACAGACTGTTAGAAGAATTCAACGTTGGGCACAAACACTCCGAAGTTGTCACACACAGACTATTGTCACAGCAGAAGAGTGACTCACATACCACCACTAAGCACTATCCCGTGCCCAGCGGCAGCCATCATCGGGGATAAATTCTGCAGGGTAATTGCTTGAAGCAGCACGTTAAAGCGAGCGGGGCACTGCCTCACTTGTGCAGACTGCTAGGGAGAGGCGCCTATTATTTTTTGACAGCTGCTCAATTGTCTCGGCCCTTTTCCTAACAGGTGTTTCCATAAAAGCCAGAATCTGCATAAACATCAACTCCGCAGCAATTTCAGTGTTGTAATAGAGGCTGAGTTTACTACTACAGATAGAACACTTGATTCTCCGCAACAAGAAACGCCGAGCGATTACTCCTGGCGCGGTACCTGTCAGGCAGGCACGGCGGGGGCGGCAGGGCACTGAGCAACAGAGCCGAGCACGGCGGCGGCGCTGCGCACGAAGCCGCCTTCTCATGAGACGAGGCACGTGGGTTAAAAGGCGACCGAGGAGAGGGCGATGGTGCAGCAGCAGCGCCCCAAGGCCAACCCTTGCGGCGGGGGCAGCGCGGAGGCGCGGGCAGGGAGGGCAGCGGCGCTCGGAGCCCACGGGCCGGGCCGGGCCGGGCCGGGCCGCGCC
>VWZP01008265.1:431374-445387 GCA_013396995.1 Dicaeum eximium | reverse complement strand
GGAGCCGGCCCCGGAGGTGGTACCTGGTGGGGCGCTGCTCCTGCCCACGCTTCCGTCCGCGCCGGCCTGCCCGGGCTTCCTGCGAAGCGTCTGGGGTAGGCGGGCGATGATTTACAGAACTGCAACTGTGCAGAGCGAAAGTTTAATTTCCAAAAGACGGGTGTAGCCAGAGCAGAGAATCGTGTGCACGAGATAGTGGCCGTCCTGAGCCTCCCCGGCATCTGAAACACGTTGTGCTAATTGAACATAGTCCCAGGACAAGGGAATGTTCGAGTACCATTCAAAACCTACACTGTACCTATGCAAATCACTTAAAAAACCAGGCCAGATCTGTGCTATCAGTCTTTTCTGACATAGTCAGAATGTCATCTTCTACCCTCTTTTCTATTTTAAGCACTGGTGCAAGGAAGGTATTTCCATTAACTTCAACACGTAGATTTGTCCTTATTTTTAAGACCCTGTGTGTCGTGTCCCAGTCCCAGCCTGTCTCAGACTTCCTCTTAGCCAGGCTATTAATACCAGTATTTGCTGTCTCATAAATACTGGTTCATCAACTCATTCTCTAGTTGTATTGCATTTACAGTCTTCTCATGTGATGACTTACAACTGGTATATGTGTATGTAATTTATTTTCTCATCTCTTGTACTTACCATCCTCCTTGGAGTAGAATAAGAAAGTAACACAATGGAGTACATTTCTGGGGATTTGAAAAATCCCAGGTATGCATGCATTGCTCAATTGACTAGCTTATAAAGACCCCATCAAGGAAAAAAGGAAGGAGCAAGATGCGGCTCTCCTTAGTTCTGAGCAGAGATGGATCCATAGAGATTTATTTTATAAAGCCTTAGGGGATCAAATCTTTGTCTTTTCTACAGAGCATTATTTTACCCCCTGTCCAGCCTTCACACTTGGAATTTAATTAACCTACTAGATACCAGCAGAGATATCAGGAATGGGTTCCGTACACTTCTGAGGAGAGGTGAACAGTGGACTGGAAACAGCGATGGAGGTTAGTGATTGGCAAGGCAGATTATGGCACTTCTGACAGCTGTAGTGTCATGGAGGAAGCCAGAGCTGGGACATCACCAACTCCAGGCTGTCCAAGTGGTAGGGGCAACACAGAAAATCTATGTGTCATTTGAACATTGCTGTCATTTGGCCATTGACTGTGGCTGTGGTATGTTGAAAAGTTGTTTCTTCACCTCTCCCAGGCAAAAACATCTAGCTGAAAATATCTGGCCAGGGGAAACCTTCAGCAAGACTTCTACCATGCATTGGTCCAACTTTTTCTGTCATGTAAATTCTTGCTTCTTCTATCTTGTGCAGGAGAGCTTCCCTAAAATACTTATTTTTTCCTTCTCCAAATTTCTACATTAAGTACCTCCTTGTCTTTTAAATCCTTGTCAGTAATTAAGTAGCTTGTATCTTACAACTGTGCTTGGTATGATAATTACCCTTCTCTTAGTTCTCCCTGTTGACTATGTGTTCATCTAGCATCTACTACCATCAGCTCAGATGGAATTTGGAGTGGTGTGAAGTACCTCATACACTGAAGAACCAGCATTTTGAAGGACCTGCAGGTGCTACCACAAGGTAGATAGCTTAATAAGGTCATTCCTATGTGTTTTCCAAGTCTTCTAATATATTCAGAAAAGATTATTTCTCCTTTCTCAGTACCAAGAAGCATTCTCTGGCATATTAAAGAATTGTCTGCCTATGTCTGAGAATCTACAGACAAAATCCTTGAGATCACCCTTTCTATGATTCAGGGGCTGGAAAGAGGGAAATGCTAGTTCTGCTTCAGAGATAAAACTGATCCACCCTGGCAAGTAGAGACCACCAGTAGAGATCACTGAAGATGGCTTGCTCAATCACCTTCTGTTATGATCTACCCTTAACACTTTCCAAGTGTAAGCTGGCAAAGGGCTTGCACTCATGACCCCTTTCTCTTTCCATTAGTCAAGTGCTCCTTTTACATAAAGAGTTACAGTGTAAAATATAAAAAGAAAATAATAATATGGCTTGAGCTGGATTTTTTTCCCTCTGGTTAGTTTAACAATTAAAACCCCCTCTACTAAAAATGATCTAATATATCCTTTGGGTGTTATCAATAAAATATTATTTTTATCTCTATTACAATGTCTCAGTACATTCCCATAGAAACTTTGTTTAATGTAACCTAAAGGAGGTTTGTTTCATGGAAAAAAAAAAAGAACAAACTGTAATAAGTTTGTAATGTCTTCCTACTCTCAGACTCCCCAGGAGGAGAAATCAGGATAGCACATCTCAGCAGATGGGAGCATAAATCTGGCTAAGAAGAGAACGCAAGTGAGAAGCGTTCAAGAATGTTGAATCAATCTCCTCCAAAGATGCTCGTTGAAAATCTTAAGTACAAAGTTAGATGTTCCCAGTCTATAGAAAAAGCCAATGAAATAGAGCAGCAGTAACTGCTCTCACTCATCTTCAGTTTTATACCTCCCAGGGGCACAGACAATCGGGCAGATAAGTTGTAACTTTACACCCCTTTGCACCAGCTGCACTTAACTAGTCTGAGTGTTACCTGCCACTAATAGCACCACAGAGAACTAAAACCAAAGAACTATTAAAAGCCTAATGTATTTTTCATATGTAGGTTGTTTGCATTTTTCATGCTTATTTTGAGGCCTTGCATGAAGCAAAAAGTGGGGGTGATAACTCATTACCATGCAAAATTTAAAAATATAATAGTATGAAAAAGGGATTTTTTTTAAAATACAGAATTTTATTCACAACATAATTAATATTCGAGGTTCTTTGAGGAATTTTGAAAACAGTCCAAAATTAATCATACAGATTTCCAAAATAATGACAAAAAAGGGTTTTCCAAGAGCACAAATTATCAACGTTTATAGCACTCTAACAGGGTATCACCTGTAAGTTGATTCTTCCACTTTTCCTGTCACTCTTTTTTTTTTTTAATAAAAAGCTGCTTATTTTTGAAATTCATCTCTAAATCCTTTTGTCGATTAGTTGGCGATAGAAGAATGGTGGAAAAGCATCATATCTAGATAGACAAGGAGAATTTTAGGCAGAGAGAGGGGTTTTTTTTGACCAAGTCTGTTCATATCTAAAAAACTAATGTGCTCTACAGGATGATTTTAAAATCATGATTTTAAAATAAGAATGTATATGCCTATAGAAAATCAGCCTTAAGCATAGGACTGGGAGGTGACTGTGAAATATGTTTTCTCTTTTTACCTTAATTTCCCCATTAGACAATTGATTCAGGGATACTGTAAAGCTCTGCAGCAGTGTAGACAAAACAGGATGTGATCACCCACAGATCAACTATCTGAGTGGCAGTGTTCAGTTTTTGCAAAGAATGGTAAAGAGCAAACATCATATGAGATAGAGATCTGCGCTGGAGGAATAATTATGTATTTCTGCCCCTATTCACAATTATCTCAGAAGGCCTTTAAGGAGTGAAAGACCTTCCTGTGTATTTGTGCAGAGGAGGAGGAGAACAGCTGGGACAGGACAGGCTGAAGTGTGAGCTGCCCACAGGGCTGATGAGGGCCATGGAAGAGAGGGTGGGAAGTGCTGCTGGGTGGGATCCTCTCTTGCAGCAAAGCTGCTGCCTCACACACGGCAGGAAAAGCCAAGGCTACAAAGGTGGAGGGAGAAAATGAGCTCTCCTGTCAGCTCATGCTGCTTGAGTGCTGGCCTGCAGGGTAGCAGAGTGTGCTCTTTACATGCCTGCCTGCCTTGCCTGTGCCTGCTGTCACACTGGGTTTTCCATGAATTATTTTAGCTGCCTTTGATCACTGTTATTGCTGTGAAATTTTGTACCCTACGAAGCTCCTGGTAAAATGCCTGTTTTTCTCAGTGCAACTGGATCTGGCCACTAAAAACTGTTTAGAAGTCACAGCATTCATGTCAGATGAATGAAACTGAAATGGATTTTGTGAATACCTGGGATATTTTTTATCCAGAATTATGTATGACTTTAAAATCTCATTCCTCATCATCCATACAGAAAATCCTGGTACCTGAGTTTGGTTAACTTCCAGATTATAGCCACAATGTAGTACTCCTTCTTTATGTGCCTAATTCTGCATGTAGACAATAAAATCCAGAATACAAGTAATCCTTCACCTTTTTATCACCCATCACTTCCTGCTGTCTGAAAATACTGGGATATATGAAGGAGACCTCTGGCATTCATCATTCACATATGGAGTTGTTCAAACTGATTAGCACTGGCAAAAGTAATCCATGGATCCTCCTGGCTGCTCAACAAAAAGAGCACAGCTGAATTCAGGCTACTCTGTAGAATCAGGACAGAAAACATTCATGATTTCAAATAGGAAATAGGTAATATTGTGTCATTTCACAGCAGCTTGTTTCATCTGAGCATTCACTGGGCCAGTGCATCCATACTAGGAGCACACAAATAAGGTATCCTATGCAGGCGAGGATGAGGAGCAGAATCCTGAATCCTCTCAGGTATCTGCTAGGTGGTAAGCTGGGAACATGGAATATGTTCTGAGAGCAACCACCTTCACTGTATTTTTCAGTGTACAAAATTACCTTAATGCTATGAAATAAGTGCAGTGTTAGGGGTAACACCATGTTTGGCTGTGGGGCACAGTAGAAGCTGGGTAGTTGGCTGGGACAGGGGTTTGCCTGATTCTGTTTCTTCTGTTAGACACTTGCCAATGTTGCTGATGAATAGTAGAGAGGAAAGAAATCTGAAAAAAGCCCTAAACCATGTGATAAAATAGAGTATTAGATTCATATTTCTGCTGCCAGGTTGTCAGACAATCCATGGAGTTACTACACAAGTTTAAAAAGAAGAGAGGGAATTCTAATTATAATTTTTATTATCCGGTAACCTCTGACTCTAATAAAGCTTTTCACCAAAATGAGACATTATATGCAGACTGTTTTGTTACATTTACTTCTCCAGAAAGGCACCCAAAACCTGTGCTATTTGTGCTGCTCTGTTTCTGTGGAAACTGTGCGTTGAAGTGGAATAGAAAACACAGGGAAAATAGAATGAGGGGTGAAGTGGTTTTGGCTGAAGTCCCGTTGGCCAGTCACAGTTTGAGCTGGGGTAAGTCAGACAGGCAAGCCCTCAATACTGAAGTCCAGAGTTTTCTTTCTTCCACTTCTTAACCTGTGGTGAGGAGGAGCCTGGTTCAACAGACACCATTCAGAAAGTGGTTGCTTAAGCAATTTATCTGCATTTTCCCCTGTTTTTTACTCAAAGAAATAATATTTACAGATATTTTATGCAACAATAATTTTAGTCAATTGGGAATGTTAGAGAATAGCTACCTAAAGCAGTAGAGCGAGATTTGCTCTGAAAGGAGCCTTCCATTGATGGACAAATTTCACAGTCACTGCTCTTTTGAAAAGCACCATTTTATCCTTGAAAGGACAGTCTCCTCTTCTAGGACTGAAAAGATACCTTTTCATCTTTCTAGGGCTTCCAACACATGCATGTTTTTGATGAATTGCTATGGAAGACAGCCTTGGCTAATAAACTCAGCTCCTTATTTTCTGTTCCATGATAATTGGTTAACTGCCAGTCATACCACTTTTTCCAAGAATAAAAACCTTCTTTAAAATAATATCTAATTTAATATCTTAACATATTGGGATTTTTTTCTGTTGTTGACCAGTATTTGCCTGCTGCCACACAAGTGGGTGTGGGCCCAGGTAAAAATTCTACAATGATACAGTTAGGATTGATGGCTTTATTCTGTAGAAATAGAAGCAAGGGTGGATCTGTTTCGACCACATACATAGAAAAAAATGATGAGACTATCATTGCAGTCTGGTGCTCCAGGTTGGAAAGTCTGGGCATTTTCCTGTCTAGCCTCAGTAAATGCTGCTACAGAAAATCAAATGGAAATGTGCAGCACATAACATTATGTCCAAAGTAATTCTGAAACTACTGCTGGAACAGATAAAGCAGTTTGGAAGAATGCAGATTCTGGAGGAAAAATTAACTAAGAAACTGACATTATCTTTTCAAATTCAGATATAAGTGTGTGCAGACCCAAAAATTTCAGAATAATTTCTTACAGAGAGAAGGTAGAAGGAACTCACAGAATGACTAGGTTGGAAGAGACCTTTAAGATCATTGAGGAAAGGCCAAAAAGGGAGAGTACTTGTACATTTTCAGGCTTCTGCATAGAGCAATGAACACCTATTTCTTGCTCTGCTGCTGCTTCAGCTTCTTTGTAGACTTTAAAATCTATTCCAGTCTCACTCTAGTCTCTATGCATGGGAGTTAGCAGTCAAACATGAAGAGAGTTGACTGGAACAATTCAAGGAACCCTGCAGCCCTTCCCTTTTGTATGCTTGTAGTGTATTACTGTGCATGAAAGCAACAGAAAGAGAAAAGAGAAAAAAGCAGAAAAGCAGGGAGTTGTTACCAGGCACTGGTACTGCCTTCATTCCTTTGTGTATTAATGTTTTCATAAACTACAGCTGAGTTGCAAGTCAACCTAACTTTTCAGTTTTATTTTATTTGTAAGCCATTCTGCATTTTAGAAGTGTTTATTGTTTACAGTTGGCAGGTCTGATTGCAATTCTCTTTAGGTTATTCAGGCTTTGAGTTTGACAGCTTAAGAAATACCTGTTTGTTGAACTGCTTACTGCTGTTCACCAATTTGTAATGAATAGGAAGTTCAGGCCACACAAAGACATTATGGATACAGTCAGAACATGCCAGAAACACAATACATTGAAGCAACACTCCATTAACCCAAGTTAGGTAGTGCAGAAAAATCACATTTATATCAATATATGCTTTAGGAGACAAATTAGCCTTTTATTCTCTGTAATCCATAAAATTCTCCAGGCACAGAACAGAAGGCATTAATCAGCAGCTATTTGGCTCTACACACCTCCTTACAATAGAGTCTGGAACTGCCTTTTACAAACTGACAAAGTGCGAAAAACCCTTTCCAGTGCAGTATGAAAGTCCCATTTGAAAATCACGATAGCTGAGCTAGGTAAACAGCCTCCACAGAACCTCTGTGCTCACTGCTGCACTGTGACCACACAGCAGCCCTGTGTGGGCAGCTTCTGTACAGAGACTTTCCTATGGACAGCACACTCCTCTGCAGACAGAGGGTTCTTTCATAGGTCCGTTAAGTTTTCATGCCACTGTTAGTCACTGCAGGTCTACAAATAATTCCACTCATTTTCTTGGTGTTACTTTTCCCATTACAGAAATACAGTTGAGGATAGAGTGGCAATTACAACATGAATAATCATGTACAAATACATTGTATTCCAATGCTTTCTCTCTTGCTGACAACCATACAGTCTAATGAACCACCAAAGCTTCTTAACACATTTTGAAGCATCCTTCTACAGAGCTGTTCAATCACATACTTCCTTAGATATATTCAGAAGAGATCCCTTTAAAAAGCCTTCCTAAGTGTGTATTTTTACAAAATGCATTTACATAGTGTGTGAACAGCATCTGCATCCTCTAGCAGTACACAGTATTTGTCATTGAACTGATACTAAGAAAAAATGCCCTACAACACACTGCAGACAGATTTTCAGAAGGGTTTAGCTCCAGGTATCTAGATCAGCTCCAGGTAGCTCAAGGTAACCAGCTCACAGTGCTGTACCCAAGTTAAAAGAATTTAGGCTCAAGATTTTTCATAACTTTTTAAAAAACTGCAAAAATTACAAGGGCAAGTAGCTTGAATTCCCCCATGGTCAATAACAGCACATTGATGAAGGCATGCCCAGTTTTTCTCAGCAAGGTTTGCCTTATAAACACACTCAACAAGCAGGCAGCTTGAGTCACTGCATAGCTGCAGCTGAAACAATGTTCCTTAAACAAAGCTGCAGCTCAGACTAACAAATCCATTATTTGCTTTAAAGAGCAAGATGGTAAATTCTGATCTTCTGCTTTAAGTCTAGATGGTTCACATAACTGACCTAGAGGCAGGTGTACTTTCTGAGCTAAGAATACCCACAAAAGATCTCTGTTTATTTGACTTTGGATATATTTGTGCTCACTGGTAAAAATATGAACAGATTTAGACATTGGGAAGAATGCAGTTCAGCTGGCCCATGAGAGAGTAAATGAGAAGATCTTGAACTTGGTACAAATTAGAAAGTATTATCTTAAAATGATAACTGCATTTTCCTTGCATCTCTCAATCAGAACGAAGGCATAGGATTCAACGTCCCTTTTAAAATCTCTCTTACATATAAATCACAATGTGTTCATTAGCTAAAAATAATTTATCTTCTGATAGGTTCCATTAAAAATAAGACAGTGCTGAACTATGAAACCACTACTGTGTTTCATGAGTAGTAAAACCAATGTAGGTTGTTTTTTGATTAATTTGTATTCTGTGTTCCTTACAACTTCCCACCGTGATGCCATCAAAATATTCTTCCAGTTTTTCTCATTGCTTCCTGTACTTCCTTCCAATACCCTCAGCTCCCTTCTATATCTCAGATGCCTTCCCTCCACCTTGTAATTCTAGTAACTTGTACAACATTTTAGTCATTTGTACATCATTTGTACACCCTCTGCTTGCCTTTTTCCAGCTTGTTGCCGGGACCACAGTAGGAGAATGGGTTGACTCATTCAAATCCTGCCAAACAGAGTAGAAGGCTTCTCAGTTCTCCTTCATTTGCTGTCAAGAGACACATCAGTAGTGACTATCCCTAGTGTCCTCACAGTAACTTTGAGACTTAATGACTGGCAGACAAACCCACTGCCAGCTTCATTTGAAATCAGGCAATTAATTAAAAATATATCAGAGGGAGGCCAACCCTTCATACAAATCTTGTTTTCTTGGAAAATATGCTAAGAAAATGCTAATAGAAATCCCACTAAAAATTAAAGCAGGAGTAAAAAAATCAATTAAGATAGCTGTATGGATATTTCATGTAGATGTTTTAATTAACTTAGAGTATGGGATTTCTTACACTTAGTAGAAACAAATAATTTTCCACTTCAGAAAAGTAAATTAAGAAGGAGGTTAAACGAGTTATGAGATGAATAAGTTATTTAGTGTGAAAACTCTAAAAATATTTAACTAAAATTTCTAGCATTTCAAAGGTTCTGGTGTTAATGTTTCTTGACATTTTAAAATTACTGTCTTGCAAGCTGTAGTAGTTATTCAAAGAAGAACAATTTGACATATATCTCTGTTTAGGTTCCACATTTTGGGCCCCACAAAAGGATGATTTTCCAATTTAATTAAAAGCTACTTGATTAAAAAACTGTGTCTGTGGTTAACTGTGTCTGCTCTTCATTAATAGATGTCTTTGTTGTATTGCTTAGGAAACAAACATAAATGCAGCAGACAACAAACATGATACTTTTTAGATAGCTTTTTTGCAAGGTTTTTGGACATTGCAAACAGAAGTTGGGAGTTAGGGTACCATGACCTCATTAATTAAATTAAACCTTCCTTAAAATACGAGTATAGTAAAAATAAGATGTTTAAAGTCTAAGTGCTTAAATATATGGGCTGAAATGTTGCTATATATAAAGAGGGATGATTATCCAGAGGTCAAGCCTAGAAACCCCCCCAAAATAACTCTTAAGAAACTAAATTAATGGTACATTATTTTAAGGAAAACAGGGTAAGAATCTAAAGTGTTTATGCTCTTTTACTGTCTGCTGGGGAAGCATGATTAAGCAGTGATTAAATTTAGGGGAAAAAAAAAGGTTTTTATACACACACAGTATTCAACACATTATTAATCTAAAACAGTCTAAACTTTCTCAAGTCCAATCTAAACTGCAAAGTGTTGTGCTGCTCAGTATAACCAAACCCTAGTTCCTCAGCTCCTCCAGATCAGAGACCAAACCAGAGCACAGCATTGCTGCTTGCTGGCCTCCTGCCCAATTCTTATTCCACCCATGAAATCAGGTGGTGGAGAAGGTCAAGCCTGGATGGATTTCATTTCAGTGTAAGGCTGAGAAATAGCTGGGGATTCCAGGTCCTGAATTTCAGATTGACTCAGTGCTCTACTGGCCAACGAGACTGTAATGTATTGCTACATGGCAGAGTGTAATTTAGGGTCCAAGATCACAGATACAGTTCTCAGCTCTGTAGATCTTGAGTAACTACAGATTTTCAAAACAAATTTAAGCTAATTTTAACTAGTTGACTTGCACTTCTCCAGCAGTGTAGCCTGCTAATTTTCTAGGTTACTAGTTCATTAATTCACTAACTTAGCACAGAGTAACCACAGGTCCCCAATAACAGGCTGCTGCCATAGTACCCAGACTAGCTCATTTAGAGATAACATAGACCTGCTTATGCAAGTTGCACCTGGATCTTTGTCTGCAGTGGGCTTTTAAAAAAATTCAGGAAGGCATGTTCGTTCCTGACAACAAAAACCTAAAATTACTGTGATGAAACTCTGAAGCATTTCTTCTCAGAGAGAGGCAAAGTTAAGAGTTACACAAGGCCACTGATGTCCAAAAATAGGGCAAGAGAGGAAGCATATACTTTTATACCTAGCAATCTCTTCCTGAAAAAGTCATATTAGGAAATGTTCTTGAAGTCCCCTGAGTATAGTCTTATCTGCCTAGCTAAGTGGATAAATTGAAGTAATTTGGTATCCATCCCACCTATTTAGCCGAGTGAACATCAATTGCAGTGTGTGCACTGTAATACTATTCTGTGGCCTTGCACACTTCAAGACAACTTCTATTTTTGTCTGTCTGCTTACCCATTTTCCATGAGGGACCATACAGCAGTGTAAGTCCCTGTTTTCATATTACTTTCTCCCTTTCTGTACAGCTATTTCATTTAAGCAATGCAAAAAGAGACTTCTGGGACAGCTGTGCCTGGGCATGCTGTGAGCTAGCTGGAGACTTGCACAACCTTCTACTGGGCCTCTAGGGTGAGCACAGGAAAAAAGATAATTCAGGGTGGCAAACTCTTACAGATAAACGGTTTTTGTAAGTCTGATAATAAAAGAATCAAGCAGGGAGTCATTCAATAGCAGGAAAAAAAAGAGGTAAATCTGCCTGTCTGTTCACATTGGACAGCTTTTGAGGCAGAACAGTTTCTATCAGATTTTAGACTGGGGCAAAAAGGGCTGTACTGTAAGAAATTCCTGCAGCAGAGGTAGTGAAGTGGTAACTGCGATGTGCAGCAGGTCTCAAAGCCAACAAAATGGACAGAGACCATGATATTACCAAAGGACAGACTCACACAAAACCAGAACTGAGAACAGCCACTGTGTATAGTGGATAGAATTACAGCATCACCACAATATAACCTGTGCAGGCATTAATTAGTATGGGGCACGGCAGATGGTGTAGTATGACTGTTCCTTTGGTAAAGGGCAGGAGCTGTAACTTCTGTCTCCTTTTTTCCCTTGTGACCCTTATTCTATTGGGTATGTGCACATAGAATCCAATATAAATTCCAATTGGTGAAAATTTACCTATGCAATTAACGATTTTCTCTAGGCATGGTTTAGCTAATAACTATTAAACTTACTGAAAGCTGGGATTAGATGCTTAGTGAGAACCAAGTGCCTACTTTTTTATCCACACCTGAATTTCATGAGTGTCACACAAGTACTAGCATTAAAGCACTGTTCCAGGGAGTGCCCATGCTAAGTCCCACTTGTGTTAAGTGAAGAAATAATTCTGTATTTGCTGTGTCTGGTCTCTTGTCTCTTTTAGTTCACAGGATGCCTTCCAGCCGAAAAGATAAGAATCAGATTTATCTTTAGCTAGCTTTAGCATTGTAATTCAGAATCCTTTTAATGTTCAACTGTTCATTTTCCCTGTTCTTGCTTGATGAGTCTTACAAATGACTGAAATATGGGGAAAATCACAGTGGGCAGTGAAATTGTTGGAGAGAATCCCCTGTATCTGTTCTACAGCTTACTGTCTCTCTCCATTCAATGCCTGGCTAATTGCCTGCTAGACTAAAACAGTCTTCTACCAGATACTGGGAAAAGTTGTTTCCTCTTCCAGTCTGAGATCTCCAGCTGATTAATATATTCTCATGGCACTGCTGTTTGAAACCTTAACTGGTAAACATCCCTTTTATCTGACAGCTCTCATCCCTCAGCAAGGGCCTCCCTAAGAATCACAGTCTCTGTGTAAGAATGCATTAATATGAAATACTATAGGCTCTGTGCACTGGCAGCATGGGATACAACTATTTCTGAACAGAAAAAAGAGATGAAATGAAAGCACAGTAAGCACATAAAATATTAATTTAAGGCTCAGCATGATACAAAGTGTTACAGGGTGACACTTTTTTTCTTTCTTCTCTCTGTGGGCCAAATCAGATACACATTTGGTGAAAAGGACCCTTATCCAACAGCAATTAAAAAACCCCAAACAAAGTGAAACCAACAAAGATTCAAGGATAACTTGCTGCAAATAAACCTTGGACATGAGCCTAATGTGCATCTTGATTCTGAAAAGGGAGATGAGAAGTAGTTGCCAATAGTTTAGAGAACAACTGGAAATGTAGAATATATACTACAAAGTCAAGAACAGTTTCTTGAGTTGCTCTTTCCCCTCATGTCCAACAAGCTGTAGCACTCATGTTTTTACCAGGTTGTGTGTGATATACAGGGGATATGTACTGCCCATAATCAGGTTCTTCAGCTGGCTAAGCAATTCCAGATTTTAAAGAGTAATAGCCAATCATTAACTCCTGAAATGAAAGACTACTTGGACATATGTAATTCTTTTATATGAGGACCAGGCTAACTCTAGAGAAAAAGATAATAGTATGCTGGCAATGCAGACTTCCATTGTAATTGAGATTGATTTCGCTGCAAATAAAATTTCTGCAAACTTTTTTATTTGTAGGTAAATTCCCAGTACTATTTAATACAGTACTTCAGTTTGTAACAGAAATCTTGATCTTGAAATATGTATTATTTTGGGGAAAAGAAAGGACAAGGAGCCTTATTCAGAAATTTGATCAGGGCAGACAAAGATCATAGTCTCTTAGAATTGTTTAGGTTGGAAAATACCTATAAGATAATCAAGTCCAACCATTGTTATAACCAGAACAGTCTTAGATAAATTGCTGTGCACAAAAAGCCATCAACATCATCATATTTCTGCATGGATTTCAACTACAGTTCAAAGGAAGAGACAGAAAAGGCATTCTGTTTTCCTGGGTTTTCAATGATAAGAGGCATGCTGTGAGTCTATTGAGTTCACAGTATCATTTCTTGCTTCTGTTCCCATATAAATGGTCCAGTGCACTGTTCCACTGAATGCAGATAGTGCCAGGCATATTGATAAACATGTTGATTTGGATGTATCCTACCATCAACTAATACATACACATTCTATCACCATTTTGCAATTGGTTCACAGAATCACAGAATCACTGGGTTGGAAGAGACCTTCAAGATCATCGAGTCCAACCCAGCCCTAACACCTCAACTAAACCATGGCACCGAGCACCACATCCAGGCTTTTTTTAAACACATCCAGGGATGGTGACTCCACCACCTCCCCAGGCAGGCCATTCCAGTACCTGATCACTCTTTCTGTGAAAAACTTCTTCCTAATGTCCAGCCTGTATTTCCCTTGGTGCAGCTTGGGACTGTGTCCTCTGGTTCTGTCTGAGCTGCCTGGAGAAAGAGACCAACCCCACCTGACTGCAGCCACCTTTCAGGGATTGTAGAAAGTGATGAGGTCACCCCTGAGTCTCCTTTTCTCCAGGCTAAACACCCCCAGCTCCCTCAGTTGTTCCTCACAGGGCTTGTGTTCCCAGCCCCTCACCAGCCTTGTTGCCTCCTCTGGACGCGCTCCAGCGTCCCAAAGTCCTTCCCAAACTGAGGGGCCAGAACTGGACACAGCACTCAGGTTGTGCCCTCACCAGTGCTGAGTACAAGGGAAGAATGACCTCCCTGCTCCTGCTGGCCACACCATTCCTGATACAGGCCAGGATGCCCTTGGCCTCCTTGGCCACCAGGGCACACTGCTGGCTCATGTTCAGTCGCTGTCACCAGCACCCCCAGGTCCCTTT
>VWZP01008265.1:405122-424601 GCA_013396995.1 Dicaeum eximium | reverse complement strand
GTCCCGGCTGTTCTCTTCTCCCGGCAGTGCTGGCCCTGCAGGCCCGCAGGCGGCGGCCCAAGCAGTCCGCGGCGGCCGGCAGGAGGGACAAGCACCCGGCGCCCCACAAAAAGTGAGTACGGGGACCCCCGACCCGCCGGGACGGAGCCTCTCCCCGCGGCCCCTCCGTTGTCGGTGCGCCCCTCGCGCGTCGCTCCGGCCCCCGTAACCCCCTGCGGGCCGTCCCGGCTGCCCGGTCCCGCCGCCCGCGGGACACACGGCGGCTCCCCTGGCAGGGCACGGCACCGCCCGGGCCGGGCCCTCCCACGGGGGATGTCGCCACGGCCGCTCGGGGACCGTCCCCAGCCCGAGCGCCGGGCTCAGCATCCTTCGGGCAGGGCCGCCAGGTGCCCCGTGGGAACCCGCGCCCGGCACTCCGGCCGCCGGCCCTGAGAAGCCCCGGTTTGTCAGGGATCTGCCCAGCCCACGTGTTCCTCTTGGTTCTCCTTTCAGTTCTCTCATCTTTGCGATCTCCTTTCCCAGTGCTTTCTGTTCTGAGGTTTCTTTCTGCATCATTGTCCCATCTATAGGCAGTCCTTTTCTCATCCTCCTCGGTACCATCAGACTATTTCCCCTTCCCAGATGTGTATAATCGCCTTTTCTCATCCTCCTAGGTACCATCAGACTATTTCCCTTTCTCAGATGTGTCTAAAGTTTCTGTTACTCTTACAGATAAGAACGGAAGTTGTTCTCTCTTTTCCCCTTCTTGTCTTCTGCTAGCCCTTCATGTTCTTGTCGCTGTCCAGTTGATCTTTTCTCATTATACTTGTTCACTGAACCACATAGGAACATTTTTCCATCTCTATAGCATTCACACTTTACTCTTTCCTAGGACAATGTGGCTTTGGACTATTTCATTTTTTTGTCCTTGAAGGATTACGTGCTTCTGTCATGAACTTTCACTGTGTTTTGTTCAGTGGAACTTTATTGGTGACTCATTAAGTTGCCAATAGGCGCTTGTCTTTGTTTTTGTTACTTGGGAATCCAGTCTGCCTGCTTTGTTCTGACAGGGAAATACGTCCTGGTGTCACTCCTAGTTGGCTAGTCTTAAAACTGGGAAGCAGTGTATGGTGGATGGATGGATATATAGGTGGTGGGGAGAGATGCTGCTGTGTGCTATGGCAAATGATTCAAGGGGCAAGGTCTTTTTGTGACGTCCATTGGAAGAAATAGCAATATATCTCTGACCATTAAGTGTTTGGTTCACTTTTTTTTTTCCTAGTTATAATGAATGTGTGCTTTTTTTTTCCCCTTTAGGGTGGGTAAAAATAGCATAGATGAAGTGCTGGTGTGGTGGTGATCAGACTTTGACAGCTAACTTTTGTTCACATCCTGTTCCACTAGTGGTGTTTCCTCCAGCATTGTGTAAAAGTTGTATTATGCTTTCAGTAGTTTGAATTTGGAGTTACTAGAATGGAAACAAATGTTATGTGCAAGATAGGCAGTAACTGATTCCCTTGTTTCCAAAAACCTTCAGTTTGTAGTGTTACATGGATTTGTTTTTTGCCAGTTTGAAAATGGAAATAGGTTAAATTTCGTTGTAGCTCTAGGTTCAGAGTTATTTTTGAAGCTTTCAGTTAAGTCTTAACCACGAGGTCGTTAATAAACTTCTATTCTTAGGTGATAGAGCATTTAATACACTTCTTCGGGGAGCTAAGTGGGATGTTTTGCTGCATGAGTTTGTTAAAAGTTTGTTTTCAGAGAGACTCAGTAAGTATAGAACTGATAGTCTTTGTGTTTGCTGAAGAAACTGGCTACTGTGAAGTCAGGGTGCACAGTCAGGAGCTGGCCATTTGCCTGACTGAGTCGGCATTTCCAGATGCAATGCTCCAATCTGATCAGTTGCCTTATGAAACAAGTGGTTTTGCTGTAGGTGACAAGAGCCATATTTTCTCTTCTGCTACATATGTTTTCTCTTCAAACCACTTTTATGCTCTGGAGATGACCTACTCTGTTTTGTGCTTCTGTATGAAAGCAAAACTCCTTTCAAGCTTTTAAGTCTCCTTGCAAATAGTTGAGGCCCCCAAAGTAAAACCAGTATCAGACATTTTCAGTATCTCTTTTGTCCTGTTCCTAGCCTTACTTTAAATTCAACTGCTACAGCATATTCTAGTATTTTAGAGGCATGTGGTATCTCTGATGCACATCAAACGCACAGTATCTGCAAATGAAAATGTTGATTTGAGGGGTGGAGATTCTATACCATAAGTTCCCTGTAGCGAACTTTTTCACTACAGGAAAACTGTGACTTAGTTTTGAATCCAAAGCAGTTTTTTTCCTTAACTGTGGTTCTTAGGAAAACTTTTCTGTGCCGGGTCAAAGCTTTATGGAGTAACTTCCATTGTTGCTGTTAACAATGTGCTTCAAAGGGAACTGCAGGACTCCTCTTGTAAAATTGGCTAGGAGAGTTATATCGTATTGTAGCTTATTGCAGGCTTTTGTTTGAAGAGTATTAAAGTGATGACACAAGAAGAAAAATTGCAATACTCTGAATAGCTTTTAGTTACGGCCTTATTGGCCAAAGAAGGCTGTAAGATTGGTCCTGTAGCTGCTCAGTGTTGACCCCCTAAGTCAATGAGGAGAACTGGTGGAGGTGAATCTGGTTTTTTTTGGTTTTTTTTTTTTTTTTTTTTTTTTTTTTTTTTTTTTTTTTTTTTTTTTTTTTTTTTTTTTTGCAATAGGGTGGAAAAAAAAAATGGAAGCTAAGTGTCTCATATTTTGAAGAGGAAGCACTTTGTCTTGAATCAAGACTGTATCTATAGTTACATGTAATAATCAAATTTACTTGGTATGGCTTTACTTGAAATCAAACATCCAGGCTACTGAAACAGAATATCTCACTGTATTATGATAAGTTAGCACTTGATTTTGGTTGTAGTAGATGAATTTGCATGCAGTGTGCGTAAACTGCTCATGTATTTTTTCAGCTGGACAAAAGATTAATCAAAATTGTTGATTTGAGTTCTCTGCTATTTATTTCTCCTTAAAGTGGAGGTCTGCATTGAGAGAGGTCTGTGAAATAGTGATTTTGACAGATGCCTGAGTGTGTTCAGAGATAAACTTGTTTACAGGCAGACAAGCCTGTTTACTGTCCTTCACTTAGTGCTAACAGATGGCCTCAGGTACATCCACCTTTTGCATTCAGCAGAATGGCAGGCTCTTTATGTTCAGACTAGTACTAGAAAGACTAGTGTTTTCAACTGGGGTAAACTTCTACCTTGGATATATTTTTTTGCTTGACTTTATTTCTAAGTGAATGTGACAAAAACCAAGTGAATACTCAGAGTTGTCCTCTTCAGCACGTCAACTGTACATCTGTATCCAAAGTTAAAAGAAAGCATTTGGTAAGTTAAAAAAGCCAGATGATGGTGTGTGAACCTATGGAGAGAGGATTATGTGTGCTGCATATTTTGATACAAATGTATAAATCCAGATACCAAGATGGATTTAGGTTTTGTTTTTAAGCAGTACTTTAGAACAGGTGATATGGGCCATGTGCTACTACTTTGCAGTGGTGTGGTACATCCGTGTTGGTTAATGTGGGAAGTGCCAGATTTCTGCACTGTGCATTTCCAGATGTCTAACTTCTTGAACCCACAACTATTGTACAGCCATCAAGGTTTAGGATATATTACATTATTATGGAATCTTAAACTTGTAAAAGTCATGCACTGTTTTTGTTTGTTAATGTTTCTCTACCACAGTGTTTTTCAGCTTCTTCCACTAAGTTTTTTTCCTTAGAAGCAGCATCTATTAGGTAGTTTCTGTTCCCATGAGTACTGACTGAATGAATTCTGGGCACTGACCAAAGGCTATGGATGTAGCTCTTGGCCTTTTTATATGAGAGTGACCATAAACTTAGACAGTCTGCAGTGGTTTTGGATCTGCCCCTCAAGTGTAGTGTTTGTGAAGTTGTTGGCTGTTTTTTTTTCTTCTGGGGATGATTTACTGAAGAATGTCAGAGAAGCTCATGTTGAATTTTTAAAAGCTTTTAAAGAGGAGGTTTAGGAAAGAAGAAGGATAGAAGCCAAAGTTATGGCAATATGTAATGAAAGTGAATAAGGTGACCTCAGTTCTCTACCGAAGCAAATGAAATGATAAAATGAAAATGTAACTGTATAGCAGTTACATTCATAATTGATCCCTTCCCTTTCCGTAGTAATTGCTTTTGTTGTGATTCTACCAGACCCTTATCTTTGCAATCTAGCCTATATTTTAATAATCAATAACTAATTCTGTTCTAATTGCCTGTGGGGACTTTGGGAATGGGCATTGTTTTACTGGGTTGTTTAAAAAGAAAATTAAAAATAGTAATATTTGAAGAAACAAATTGTCTCTCTATCTGTCATTACAGTTCCCAGTATAGTATCTTTAAAGTACTGCTTGTCTCATCCTTCATATATTTGAAGTGATAACCCTTGCTCTCCAGTTTTCCTAGCAAGACTTTTTTTCCTCCCTTCTCTATGACCTTAATCGTTGTTTTCTAATTTTTCACTTAATCTGTTAACAGTTACAGCACATGGTAAGTGTAAGAGGGATGGAACTATTTGAAGTTGGCAGAGCTTTGATAGCAGTCTTGTGTCTGCTGTCTACCCCAGTATTACACCTTTTAGGATGAACTCTGCTTTTGGAAACTATTCTGTTTGGATGGATCTCTGATAATGTGCAGAAGTGGCTGGAAAAATAAGCCTAATATAATAAAGCATATGTTACAGAACAGAATTGCAGCAGTCTGCATCTGAGCCTAACATAACCACAGAAGAACTTCTTGTATTTTAAAATTTAAAAGAAGACATTTTGAACAAGCTTTTTGGCTGGAAAAAGTGGTCTAAATTTCAAAGTGAACCTCTGTACAGGTACTAACTTTTTCTGTGTTTCATGTGTGCTGTTGTTATTTCAAGTTATACATTGGGAAATCCTATGATTAAAATAGTGTGTATATCTAAATAACACATATTCTGGTTTTGTCCAGCAAAACAGCTGGCAGACTTGAGTTTTATATCGATGTTCTCTATAATGAAGTAATGTTCTGCTAAGGAAGTCTCTTTGAGTGGTAATGCTTAAGGAATCTTATCTTGAGCTTTTTGGTGAAAGGCAAACTACTGAATAGACCCTGGTGAAATAATACTTCTTCACAGTATTGGCGCCTCACTGTTTTTCCTCAACAGAAGTTAGTCAATTAAAAGTCAATAATTTGAATGTAGGAGATTAAAAGAATCAAGGGCTTCTGTTGCCTTGAGCCATTATCAATGCTTAGTTTGCAGTTTTCTAAAATGGAAGGGAGTATTCCATTGTTAGAGGTCAATTATATTTTCCTATCCCTGAGGAAAAAAAATTATGTCTGTACTGTTCTTGTTGAAGTGATAAAGGTCAGAGCAGTCTAGCTACAGTATATGTACCTTAAATTCCAATGTTAAAATCAGTTGTTTACTACTTTTCAAAGTGTAGTAAAATGGTATTGGTTTCATATTCATGTTTCTAAAGAAAGCTCTCTTGGGACATATTTCTTCCCTTTGCATTGCTCTGCTTTTTCTAGTCTCATGTTTCATCCCAGTAATTTCTCTGTGTAACAACTGTTTGCTGCTTCTTATGCTCCTGTTGTTGCTCACCTGTAAGGATGTTATTCCTTCGTCACAGACTGGGATGTAGATGTTTTTAAAAAATCATTAAAATCCAAGTAAAAAGTAAATAAAAAAATGCCAGTTAAGTGTAGCTGAGACTTAAGTAAGGTACTTGACTAAAAATGTAATAAATAAAGCCTACTCTTTTTTAAATGGCTATTTTAATGTTTGAAAGCTCATGTTTTAAAATAAATTATGCTTCTTTATAAATGGTGGTTTACATTTATGATCATTACATAGTTTACATCGTACTGTTTAAAAAAAGATTATGTAGAACTAAAAACAGCTCAAATAAGAAGGCAGTAAAGGTGATTGAGGATATTGGGCAGCTTAATTTATGACTAGTACATTTCAGATATGTAAAGGTGATTAAGGAGCATTTTGATATGCCTAAAAATCATTACAGGTATAGAAAGGGAAGAAGAAATAACTTGCCTTTATTCATTACAAAACAAGGGTATTCAAAGAATGACTCCAGTGAAAAAAAGCCCAACCAAATTTCTTTTTGTACAGTATAAGAGACAGAACGTGGCTTTGCAATATTTTGTAGAGTCCAAGTTACAGGTGGGTTTAAGAAGGATAAGACTGGTAACCAGAACCATCAGTAGTTTTTAAGAATGCTGTTGTCAGTGCAGTGTGATTTTCCAAGCTCCTGTTTGCTGCAGACCTGTCAAGCAAATTTGTGGTAATACAGAGTGATCCACTTGTATACTCATCTCTAAGCATATGTTTCTGGCACCCAGTGGTGTAATACTGGCCTAGGTATGTGTTTGACCTAAATTAGTGTGGCAGCCCTTAGGTTTTCAAGGCCACCTCTGTGGATCCCTTGCAGCATCTGATGGTATTCACAAGCCTGACAGGATCTGTGAGCCTGGAGCCAAACAGGGTGGGCTGATGTGTGGCACTTCTGTGCCTGGCTCAGGAAGGAGCTGTGAAACTGGAGTTAGCTCCCAACTCCCAGTGTACAGTGAATCAGTAGAGCTGTGTTTGAGAAGAGCTTTCATGCCCAAAACCAGGAAGGTTATGATGATAGGGTGAGGAGGCTTTCCAGGGAGTGAAAAATACTGAAGGAATGGGCATGCTTGAGATGCTGCTTTCCTGTAGGCTTTGATGCCATCTGCAGGTCTGAGTTTAATGCCAAAATGAGCCTGGGATTGCTTTCAAATTGTGAATCTAAGAATTCAGATTATTTCCTCAGTTGGTGTGAACAAGTAGCTTTGTTTTAAGGTTTCAGTTCTCATGGTTATGTAACAGCTCAGTAGTTCACTCACCTGTGAAGTAAGAGTCAAGATGCCTAAGGAATTTCAAGCTTCTTATTTTACCCTGCCATGAGCAAGTGTCAATCATAAGATTATAGGCCATGCTAGGCTTTGGTGTGTAAGGGATGGCCAGCAGCTTTACAACCCTTCTGCAGAATAATCAAGAGCAACAGACTGATGGAGTTGGAAGGTGAGTGATTAAAAGGGAAGCGTTGCTATCAAGTTTCACTAATACACAGGTATCAGCATGCTCCTTGACTGCTGCCAGGTAACTCTGAGTTACAAAACAAACACATGGTGATGTGGTTGGAATGAGGCTGTATGGGTCATTAAATTATTTTTCTTTTTAGTGCAGCAGTCACAATTCAGCATTTTTATGAAAGAGGGAGCCCTGAGGAGATCAGAGGCTTAAGCTTTCTTTCAAGTTCCCTTTCCTGGTGTCAGATGGCACAGTATGACAGATCCTTTTTGCCAGGCTTTTTTCCCTGGTGAATGTTGTAAATTGTCAGGGAAACCTGGATACAACCAGGAGCTTCATGATATTATTATGAGTTCTGGCTCAAAAGAATAAAAGTCATCTTCATGGATAATAGTATCTGAAAAAGCATTCGACTTCTTTTTTTAAAGGTAGTCTATTTCTTGGGCTGACCTGTTTTGTATATGAGTAACGCAGTGTGTCAGCACGTGTTGGTGTCCAAATCCATGATGCTGGTCCCTAGACATCTAATCAAATTCCAGTCAAATACTCTCAGAGCATTGCCTCTCTTTTAAAAGTTAATTAGAGTTTTAGTGTTTGTTTTTGTTTCCCAGAAATTTTTTCTATATAGTAACTTGTAAGTTGGATTGTATCAACAGTGTTGAGAAGATGATACACAGCGTTTCTTGGTAGTTGCTTCCACACTGTGCATTTCATAGAGACACTCTTTAATCAGGAATGAGCAGTGCAGGGAATTGGGAGCTTTGTGATGAGCTCAGCAATGCTCTGTGGGCAGACATAATTTGGGCACGCCAGCCACTGAAGGCTCTTGGAGAAGCAGGATGTGAGAACACAGAATGTGAACCTCAAGTGGACTTAAGATGTGAAATAAAGCTTTAAAGATAAAGGTGAGGTGACTGCTATATTTTAGATCACCAGATACCTGTTACATTACTGGTTTGGTGTTTAGTATGGATCAGTTACTTTTAAGTGTTGCATTCTCACTGCTAATCTAAGTAAGTTTAGTAAATGCAGCATTTAAAAACAAAGTTGAAACTATTTATTCCAATAGACAATAGTGATTTTTCTTCATTTGTCTAAAACAAGTGTTATTGAGAATTGGTTAGTTTATCTAAAAATGTTGCAACAAAGTTTGACAATTTTTTTACATAGTGTATAAGAAACATGGTGCAGGAAATAAAACTATTTATCCTGTTCTTGCAATTGAAAAGTAGCATAACTTGTATTCTTTCATGTTTATTTCGAGCCAGAAAATCAGTTTTGTGTGATGAGAATATTTGTCCTGGGAATAAAGATGTTACTCTTTTAAAATGATCATTTTTATCTCATTTTGTGTTTCCAGAGTGAGTCTCAGTAGCTTGTGTCTCACATAGTGCCATACTTGTCCTCATTGTAGCATTACAAAAATTTGAGATAAAGTTTAAGTAGATGAGACTCCCTTCTCTTCCACTTGTATCTTCTGTGCAGGAGCTGCTTGTCTTAGTCTTTCACTTGTGCTTTGCCATACCAGTTAAAACAGAGAATTTTTAATAGCTGCAACTAAAAGAAACATTAAAATAAACTACAGTTGAATATATATATTGAAGCAAAACCACAGATTTATTTTTAAAGGTTTTGCCCAGCTCCCAGGCTGCTGTCCTGCAGCCAGCACTCAACACTGGTGAGGTGTTGGTAGCCCCAAGTCTCTGTATCATCCTGTCACATTCTAGTTCTCTGCAGTGGTTCCATATCTTGAACCCTTTATACTGCATTTTATTCCAGCATTTAAAATAGTTATTTACCCAGCATAATTATTATTGCAATATTAGTTCCAGATATATCTATAACAACGTGTGCTACACTGCACAGCTGTACAAGGTGGAGCAATAGCGCTGAAACAAAGGAGGTAGTAAGACTCTCATCAGTGGGCTGTTGCTGTTCAATGCTAAAACAAATCTCCAGGCAGGCCAAATCTTCAGATAGAACATGGAAAGTGCCTCCCCTTAACACAAAGCCTGTGGCCCATACAAACAATGGCAGCAGCATTTTTATTTGCTCTGTGGTCTTGCTTAGCGTGGTCCGTGGTGAGCAGCGATCACCGTTCTCTCTTCGGGCAGCCTGGATGCAAAAATGCTAAGTACATAAAATTGCTGTTCTGAACTTGCTGCTGCTCAGGTGATTTCAAAGCTGGCAAGAGGCAGTTAGGAAGTCACAAGGCATAAATTTAGTGTTGATCTGGTGATGGCTGAGTGAAGTGGCATTCTGGTCCTTTTTCCAGGAAGATTGATGATACAGGAATTGAAAAGATGGTACTTGAATCAGCACATCTCAGAAGGTATTTGCAGAAAGTACAAGCAGAAATTTTGTCAGAGGAAGGGGTTCTTCCTGTACATTTGAA
This sequence comes from Dicaeum eximium, assembly GCA_013396995.1. Taxonomy (NCBI): domain Eukaryota; kingdom Metazoa; phylum Chordata; class Aves; order Passeriformes; family Dicaeidae; genus Dicaeum; species Dicaeum eximium. The sequence goes on along the minus strand of VWZP01008265.1, from coordinate 415,088 downwards.
AAATTATAAGAGTATTAGCTTTAAGATGCCAATACAATCTGCTTTGTTTTTACAGAAAGTCTATATAGTCTTAAACTATTTTATTATTATCTTCAGTTATTTCCTGCAGTAGTAGTAGCTAGTGGGAAAATCCAGGTAGTGGGAAAGTTCTCATTGGCAAATCAGCTTTGGAAAGACCTGTGAAGGTTGGATCTTGTTGAAGTACTGTTTTTAAATATTGATTTGCAGAGTAGCTTTTGGTTTTGTTTACATTTAACATGTAGTTATTGAGCACCTCATTAGAAAGATGTTATTTCTTCTTGCATTAGAACTTTTGTACCTGCAGTCATGAAAGAAACTCTAAAGGCTTTGAGCTATGAGGACAAAGCTATGTAGCATTGAATTGACTAAATATTAAATAAACATTTTAGCTAAATATAGTTGAAAGGGGTTGAATGCTTTTTCAAGGTATTATCTTCATTATAGAAATACTTAGTGTTCTAAAAGAGATCAGAAACATGGCAGCAAATAATGGAGAGATCTGAGTGTTTTAGAGGATGATATTATAAGCAAAAGACCTGGTGACCTGGTCTATGTATCTCCTCAAGGTTAAGGAAAATAGTATTTTTTTTTCTTTCCTGATTATGACATCAGTATCGTTTTAATATAAAATGTATAAGAAATGTGGAGTAATAACCAGTCTCTCTTAATGTGTATGTGAATATATATATTCGTGGGCTATGCTATAATAATACCATTGGCCATCTTGGCCACCTGAGCATGCCCTGGTTCATGTTCAGCCTCTGCCCACCAGCATCCCTAGGTCCTCTTCCACTGGGCTGCTTTCCAGCCACTGCCCCAAGCCTGTAGTGCTACCTGGGGTTGTTGTGACCAAACTGTAGGACCTGGCATTGGTCTTGTTGAACCTCATGTTGTAAAAAAGGCTTAGATGCATATACACACAAAAATTACACGGGTTTTTGAAGCAGCAAGATAAAAACAAAGTATTTTTGTCCATTAGAAATAGGGATGTAGAAGCAGAAAGTATGAAAATTACTGTCTTGTCCATCAGTTTTTACTAATGTTGCATAATAAACACCAATACTTGCAGAAGATACTGAGGATGGCTGTAGTCTGAACAAAGAGCAGGGTTATCTGTAGCTATAGGACTCTATTTGTGTGTATGTTGGTTTGGATCACAGTGAGCCTGTGTGTGCCCAGGTGGCCAAGAAGGCCAGTGGCATCCTGGCTTGTATAAGCAGCAGTGTGGCCAGCAGGACCAGGGCAGTGATTGTCTCCCTGTACTCGAGGCCACACCTCAAATCCTGTGTTCAGTTTTGGGCCCCTCACTACAAGAAGGACCTTGAGGTGCTGGAGTGAGTCCAGAGAAGGGCAACGGAGCTGGGGAAGGGTCTGGAGCACAAGGCTGATGGGGACCAGCTGGGGGTGTTCAGCCTGGAGAAAAGGGGGCTCAGGGGTGTGACCTTATCACTCTACAGCTGCCTGACAGGAGGCTGTAGCCAGGTGGGGATTGCCCTCTTGTCCCTGGGAGCAGGTGATGGGACCAGAGGAAATGGCCTCAAGTTGCATCAGGGGAGGCTTAGATTGGGTATTAGGACAAGTTTCTTCACTGAAAGGGTGATCAGATTGCCAAAGGAATGGACTGCCCAGTGAAGGGATGGAATCACCACCTGTGGAAGTGTTCAAAAGGCAGGTGGATGTGGCACTTAGTGACATGGTTTAGTGGTGAACATGGTGATGCTAAGTTAATGGTTCCAGCTGATGATCTTAAAGGTCTTTTCCAACCCAAACCATTTTCTTGTTATATGAAATAGCAGTGGAAAAGCTGCATAAATAATAAGAACTTGTCTAGTTTTTCTTTTCTGTTATGACTGAGATGCACATGCCAGCAGAACTGTTTTTAAAGTTGTTTTCCCTTATATTAGGAGTTGTTCTGCATTTTAATTTCTGTATTTAGGGGTATTCAGATCATCTTGATGTGAAACATACAACAGCAGACCTATATTAAACTGAGGTCCAGAGAGATAGAAAATGTGTTCCTCTTCTCTATTTTGTATTCAAGAAAGGGAAAAAATAAACTTTATACATAGATTTTCGAAGTGGTACTTCTCCTCTGCAATTATGTGCTTGGAGAGTTTTTTAACATTGCATTATTACATAACATAAACCAAATGATTTTATGATGCTGTTTTATTCTGGTCATAGAAATAATTTTATTTTGAGGAGTATATACTACCTTAGGCTTAGTTCTGTATGTAGTCCTTGGGGATTCCCTTTGTTTTGCGTGGAAAGCAGAATTAGATTTTTCTATACTGGTGAAAAACCATATCTGATGGGTCTTGGGAAAGTTATTGTACATGTTGATATTCTCCTGCTGGCTTTCATGATTATTCAATATTGTTGAAACAAGCCGCTAGGTGGCAATATCAATTAAAAAATTTCCAATACATGCAATTCAAGTTGTCATCTAAAATGGAGCACTAAGGAGTAGGTTTGATTAAAGTGAACACATTACAACTTGTATGCAAGATTTGCTTATAGAGGAAGCGTTCTGCCAAAGCACTCGGTGTGGGTTATTGGTGACTGAGGACAGCTTGGGTGTATTTGCTTGGATAGAGAGGAAATGTGGTTTTCCCTTTTTTCTCTTTCTGTGATATTTGTTAGACATTTGCAGAGGTGAACTATTATCATACTTGTTGTTGATGAAACTTGTTTTAAACTACCAGTTAGAATCACTTGGGTTGTATCTGTGTGACTTGAGAAACAAATCCTTCCTGGTGTGAACATGAAATATTTCAAACTACTTAATTTAAAATCAATATGAATTTACTTATGGCTGTGGGTGAAATCATGAAATATTTGATTGTCTGTTCCAAGTAGACAGTTACTAATGGATGTGCTGATTACATCTTCTTTGGTGTGGGTGCCACTGTACAGCGCACAGGCTGGGTTTGTACGTGAGAGAGAAGACTGAGGAGACTTGCACAGCTAAGCACATACAGAAAGCAAATCCCACGTCACAGGGCTTGTCTTATCAGAGGTGTCTGGTCCTTTCATTCAATCTTTTTTCAGCATGTTTATTGAAGATGCTTTTGCTGGTGTTCCTGCTCAAGGAACTGTTTATTGAAGATGCTTTTGCTGGTGTTCCTGCTCAAGGAACTGTTCAAGCTTCTGTTTGGGCCATTACTTTGGGAAAACTTATAATGAAATTGCTGAATATGAATAATGAATGGCATGTGGTAACAGTGACATTTCTGCTTCAGTGTGGTTTTACTGGAGCTCCTGTCTGCCTGCTCCAACCTGCCTGTACCACTCCACATGAATTTTTGAAACATCTGTGCTCTTGTGCTCCTAGGCTTTCTTCCTGGGTGCTTTAACTTTTTGGGGTTTGTTTCCAATGCTTTGTTCTGTCAGTAATAGGCACGTCAGTAACCCTGCTGTGGCCCTTGGGAATTTTTGATGAGATAGTGCTGTCTATTGCTTTAATACTTAGTCTTTATTTTGTTAGGACTTATAATAATTTTATCGGGCAGTGGCTAAAGGATCTAATTTACCTTGGAGTGATTTATCTTTTGCCTTTGTTCTGTTTGTCTGCTGTGTATTAGGGTTTTGCTGTGGCTGTGCTTCTCAGTCCTTATGTCATGCAATTGTTCCTGATCTATTTCTGGTGTAGTTGATACAGCACAAGCATTCCCTTCAAGTGCTGCTTTTCAAGTGGTGTTAAAAATTCTTCATTTGATGATCTTTGGGCCCAGTAAACTCTATCACAGATCAGAATAGACTGCTTGTTTAGAGAGGTTGTAAGTGGTGCTTCCTAAAGTCAGTGGTAGTGTTCTCATAAGTTGCTATGTCTGGTATATGAGGTCTAGGCAATTAAGGATCATGCCCTTAAGGATTTTTTTTTTTTGTTTGTTTGCTGAGGAATCCTAGTAACAGTGAGCACTGAATGCCTTTGTTCTTGTAAAAGCTGAGTTATCTTTTACTGATTTCAGCTGGTTTACTCACTAAGCAGGTCCTTGATCACATTTATGTCTGGGAGAGCATTTTTCCTTTGCAAACAAGAATCCTCGAATAAGTTAAAAGATCCAAAAACATAGCGAAAGCCAACAGATGGACTGCTGGAACTACCTGCCTCAGCAAGTGTCTAAATTTTTTTTTCTTAATCTTCCCACAGAGGTTTGGCAGTTCTGTGGCCATCAGTCAGCTGCGTGCTTGAGTTGGCCTCTTTCCTACTTTGGTTTGTATTGCGTGACTGATAAAATCAGTCAGAAATGCACTATTTAGAATGTTTCACAGAATTAGATATTTTGTAGTTTGTTGCTAGGAGCATGGGGACTATATAATAAAAATGGAACTATCTTTGTAGCCACCATGATCTACTACACAGCCTGATTTTTTTCACTTGAAGAATGAGAAACTTAATTAGTGTGCTACTCTGAGATAGGTGAAAGGTCCCACCTATTGTTCCTGTTCAGATTTTCTGTAAGTGCTGTCCTCTTCTACAATGAGGTTTTCTTTGAACAAAACTTTTCTTTTTATTCTTCAGTGTAGAAATTACATTTTGCTTTGGATTTAAGAGCCAAGAGGGCACTGGCTTATGCTTTTGTTTAAAATAGTCTGTGAAGTAAAAGGGGTCTCACTTATCCATGCTGTGGGTTTAAATATATTATTTTAGTTTGCTTTAAACTGCATCAGCTAATGTAACTAATCTCCATGTTAGCATGTTGGGAGGCTAAGATGAGCTTTATGTGCTAAGAAATCCCTTGATGTGCATATAAATCAGTCCTAGACTGAAAATAGTAGTGAGCACTAGAATACATATTTTTGTAACTTCTAAGTATAGGTAATATTCCAGACAAAGTTGAGAGTTTAAAAATCTTCCAGGGACCTAATAGGCTTTGCAAGAGACAACTTTTTCTAGACTAGTCTTAAAACCAAACAGGAGATCTGGGTCTCAGAGACAAACAATGAGAATGCATTGGAATTGCCTGCTGGGCAGGGAGTGCTGAATTAACACCTCTGGTTTGGGCAGGTGTCAGAGTTTTGCTGTCCTGTGTCAGGAAGGTGTATTTGAAGGGTATAGGACAAGCTTGCAGTAACTGGAGTAAGAGAGTGGTGGGGAGAAAAGTTCAAATCATGGGCAATCAGGTTCTGTTAATTATGTAATTTGTGTATGATGGTGTACTTGTGATTAGTTATTTTTGCAAGTATTTCTACCCACCCTTTTGAATTTATTTAGTTAACATACTAAAAATCTTAATACTTTAACAATTAAAAAATATAATCCAAATATATTTTAAGAAATATTACTAAATGTGAAAATTAATGTGGGAAAGAAGGTGAAAAGGGTATTTCTGTCTTATTTAAATTGTGTAGTTGGTTAAATTTTTCCTAAAATCCCCATAAATACTAATCAGAATTGACATTAGGAAAAAACACTCCTGGATAACATTGTTATTCCATGTCCTGCTGCGGACTTACTTTGTGCTGGAGAGGGAGCTATGCTGCTGTGAAAATTATTCTTATGCTGTGCTGTGCTGCTTTAGAAAATGGCTTTTGTGTTCTGCAAACCTGGAACTTGTGTCTAACAGGGATTTGTGACTTGTGACTGCATTTGTGACTCACTGCCAGGCTATGGTGGAATGACTGTAGACAGCAAAGCTTATGGAAATCTCATCACTGTGGTTTTAAGATGGGAACTTGAAGCAAGAATTAAGTATTCCTATGCTGCTTTTTTTTTGGCTTTAGACCACAGATCTGTCTGCATATCTTAACTGCAGTTACCAGGAGTGTGGATATGGCTTTGCAGATGTGGTGTTTCAGGGCTGCAATATGAATGTTATGGTGCACCAGTGTTACAATTTCAGAGAGCCATAGTTATGAATTTTATGCTGTTCTTTAGCTTGTGTGGTATTATTTAACAGTTCGTGAAGAAATCACTACTTTGAGTGAAGCTAATACTGTATTACTTAGCTTTTGAATACCATTAGGGTGATGTAACTGCCTTAGATGTGGCATTTTGCACTTGTGCTGAAGTGAGAAGCATGGAGTGGGCAGAAGTGGTTGCAAGGCTTTGTATTCAGTTGTGTGAGGAGAACAATCAGAGTGCTAGTTAGTCTTACCTATATCGAGTTAAAACACCAAAAACTGCAGTGGGACACAGCTTAATTTTAATACCAGAAGAACAGGGAGAGAAAGCTAATTTTATTTTAAATAAATTAGATCACTAAGGTGGCTGCTTGGGAATTTTTTTTTTTTAATTAATCATAGAAATTGGCATATTAAGTTTTTCTGGGTCAGAATTGGGAAATGAAGTTTTAAGCCAGGCATTAGGACATTTATTAGTATTTGTAGAGACTTCCATAGAAATAAAAACCCAAAGCAACTAGTAATATTTAGCTACTTATTTAGACACTGATGGGAGGAAAATCCCTTGACTTGTAAGGGAAAACTTTGCAGTAGCTTATAGCAGGCTGAAACATGAGTAATTAAAGTGCTAACTCAATGTGGATTATTCCTGCATGAGCCAGTCCGAATTTGCTTCATTATATGATTGTGCTGCTGCTAGTGATGAACTGAAATAAAGACCTTTGGTAATTTAATAAATCCATATAAGGAGATGAACATGATTAGATTTATAATCTCAGTCTTGTACTGATTTTTAGCTACTTGCAGCAATGCATGTATTTGAATCAAGTGTTCTTGAACCGTTGTTTGAAAGACATCAGTAAACCAGACAATTTTGTTTTGCATGAGACCTACATTTAATTTTGTTTTGGACTCTACATGTTGTTCATTTTTGATGTAACTTGTAGCACATTTGATAGTCTAAATTTAAAAAACTGGTGTTTTTTGTAATAAGTTACGCTACGTAATTCCAAGTCTTTTGCAAAGGTTGCATAGGAATATAACCTCAGATTCATGAAAGCTTCAGGCTCCTCTTTTCCATTTAAGTGACATGCCAGAGGTCACTTGGAAAAACATCTTTTAGGTAGACAAAGGGGACCTTTCATTCCCATCTCAGACATCAGCTGATGGGGCTCTCCAAACAAATTCTTTGTTTATGTGCATCTCATTTACAGTTATTAAATTGCCAAATGAAAGTTAAATGCTGTCTTAGGCACTCAGAATATTTGTACAGTCAGATTCTGCATCAAATCAGGAATTATTTTTCAGATCTAAGGCAGATCAAAAATAAGAGAGTGGGTTTAACACTTCTGATGTTTTAAACAGAACAAATGTTATTTTTTTTTATGCCTTTAAGTGACAGATCTGTGTACTAGAGCATTTCCAAAGTGGAATTGTTTGTAAGACTCATGGATTGACAAAGCTTTTATTTGTCTTTTACTGTATGTGTTTTAGAAATTATTTGCTTAATTTGCCTACTCTTGATACTTACATTAGAGATGACTGAAGATGTTAGTTCTTCTATATAGCAATATTTTTACATGAACTGTATAGTTATAAACCTGAAGCCCTAATACATCATAGGAGAAAGCAAGATTTTCTAGTGCTTTGGTAAGAAAATAACTAACTAATTATAGCCTGTAAGTAAAGGGAAAAGATAAATTCCTGTAAATGTTTTCAATTTGTTTAATTTTGTGTTTAAATTTGGAGCAGTATTTGAGTTTTAGTCTGCCTTGAAAGGGAAAAATTTTGGTTTTAACCTCATTACTTCAAAGTTTTTATCTGAAGGATTTCTCTGCTGGCATTGATGTCAGCTTTCAGAAGAGAGGCCAGAACAGAGGTATAAGGAAGAGGCACTTGTACAGGAACTGCCAAGCAGGGTCATCCTAGAGCACAATACACAGGGTTTCAGAGGCACACTAAGCTATCATATTGTATATATGGTTTTTGTTCTAATATTGAGAATGATGTATTTTTTTTGTTTCATTTTTTTCCTATACCAGTATTTCATTTTGCAGAAGTCTAAGCCTGATGTAGTAATTTACCTTTCAGATAATGGTAAGCTCTGCAATTGTTTTCTGTAAATAATACTGAACATTGTAATAGCTCACCATATGCCAGCTCTCCAACAGAGAAAAATACTTTACATTCTCTAAAATTGCCCTCTTAGTAGGTTTTATATTCTTTCATTTGCTGCCTTCTTGAAAGAAATTATGGGCTGAGGGCTCTTGAAGCCCAGTTGGACATTCCTCACTTAGGGTAATTCATGAACTCCCTCATCAGAATTAGCAGTTCTGAATTTTGAGATGTGCCCTTCCCATAGGAAAAAATACCTCAAGCTCAAACCCAAGTCTGGGGATTGCTTGTGATATTTAATTCAAAGATAATGACAATTCTTCTACATTATTGTGTTCTTTGACTGTAATGATAAAATATACAACAGTAATTTTATTTTTAGATAATTACAGGAAGTTTTGCTTTGAAAATGAATTCCCTTAAATATGGCCTTCCATGTTCTGATTGATGATCTACAAATATTAAAGCATTATCCTGTGAAACCCTGTCCCACTAGGCTTCAGAAGTTACATTTCTGCCTTTTTACTTACCTTCTTGATTGTTAATGGGACATAGATTAAATACACTGGTCAGTTAAGACCTCATTGAAGAGGTAGGACCTTCTGAGATTCAGACTACATACAAACATAAAGCCAGTAGAATCTACATAAACTTTTTGACCTAAATGTTGCAGATGTCCCTAAGACTTGGATATCTCTGACAGCTGCACTGAAGACTCAGTGGTTTGAGTCATTTCATTCAATGTTATCTTTCTCACTTCTAGATCTGTTCTGATTGAACTTGTTTTAATCAGTTGTCTTCATGTTAGAAAAGCAAGGACCTTGAACTGCTTTGTCCTGATGATTACCCACTCATCCATGTGCTGGTGACTATTACAATTTGAAGTCTTTGGGATCTCTTCTCAGTGAGCAGGTAGTGCTTTTGCCAGTGATAATGCTATGAGACCCTTACATTTAATTAGCATAATTTGACTTAAAACAGGGCTTTCTGCTCAATAATTAGAAGAAAAGCAATCAACAGACAAAAAATGTTTTGATCTTCATTTATTAGCTGGTATTTTTTTCTAGAAAAGCATTAAATGAATGACCTTTGATTTTTTGGGTTTTTTTTTGTAGATAGATATAGATAAAGTTGTTTAACCTTTCTTCTGCATGATTTGGCAAGCTACATATAGTTAGGAATTCTGCATGCCAAATTTGTCCTTCAGATTATGCTTAGCACCCTCTTAGAGTAGATTCAGAGTGGAGGTTGGAGTGGGTGAAGGCCACTTTGATCTCTGTAGTTATTGAAGAATCTGAGAAAGAGACCTGGGGTCATCTTTTGGAGAACTAGTTGAGTAATTCAGCATCTTTTGTGTTTTGGGTTACCTGGAGAAAGGAAATGTTGACTGGTCATGTGACATTGTTGGTAATTGCTAGCAGTCAGTGACCCTGTGCAGTTGCCCACTTCATGATACAGAAATGTGTGATTCAAGAAAAGCAGTGGAATATAAATGAACAGTAGCAGTTTCTCCATGTTGCTGCATACTTAGAGGCAAAAAGCAGATATCCATAGTGTTAAGTGTATGCACAGTTGTTTTTGTTTTAAAGGTTAAGTAATACTGAGATATCCTACTATTGAGGCTTATAATTAAGTGAATACAGAATTCAGTAGAGATTTAAAGAAATGCACATTTATCTAAAAAATCAATGTAGTTTTGTCATCTGGTGAGCTCATAAAACCAACAACAGGAAGGTGTTTTAAAATACATGGTTCTAGAAGGCACAGTCATTTAATTCATAGTGTTTTCCTGTTCCTGCTCTCAGAGGCATTGCAGCAAGATTATTACCAATCCCTTCTTCAAATTTTGCATAACATTAATTCCATATGTTAAAGGACACTGTGCTGCTAAAGATATCATATTGCAGATGAAGTTGTGTTAGACTGCTGGTTCATTCCATGTGAAGTTAGTATAGAATCATGAAAGCTCTTAAAAGAATCAAG